>UESW01003633.1:0-25652 GCA_900491605.1 Calamus simplicifolius
GTAATAAGTTTTAACTTGATGTAAATAAGATGCATTGTTTAGCATCATGAACCGTACCATATGTCGCAATCTATGATTCCATCCAAAAAAATGTAAGATATGTTTTATGCTCCTTGATGTCATATAAGAATCTAGAATCATCTTAATACATAATCAATCTGAAACTACATATATACCAATATAAACTATTATGTACTCTTTTCGTTTGAGCCTTGGCATCCTCATCAGGCTAAAAGTTCAAAATCTAAATTCAATTATAAAAGCATGAAGTATATTTACAATGTTTCTTAATTATTTACATAAATCATGGGCTAAATTTATATCAATACTATTTGTAATAATTTAAAATCTCATCCAAAAAAAAGCTAATTAAAAGTTATTATTTTAGGCTCCTTGATACGAAGGTATTCAACATTTTAGTATATATTCAATGTAAAAATAAACACATGCCCCATTGACTACAAATACTGTTTGCAGAAGTTTTATTGCGACAACAAAAAGAAACAGTAACACAATGAATAGGGAAGCAATTGACTAAGAAATGAATATCCCGTATTAAATGCACTTGTTCTTCCTTAATTTGTTACATACTCTCGCGTAGCAGCCACTAAGCCTTCCATTTTGCAACAGTTCAAAAAGGTTCCAAAAACACTATGGTGTCACTCCAAACGGGACATCGATCTCCCACGGGACAACATCAATCGATCCAAAGAAGTCTTCTCCTGCCACCCACAAAAGCGATCGATCCAAAGATGTCTCCTTCTGCAACCCACAAAGCTAAATCAGTTGTGATTCCCATCACAGGCTGAAACGCCTTCCCTCGATAGGAGGAGCTGAGTCGAAGGGAGGAGCTTTCAGCTCCTCTCGATGGATGGGAGGAGCAAAAGCATCCTTCTAATTCTACAAAAAGCAGCCTTCTAATTTCACAAGTAGTTCGTGTTCGAGACGCCTGATGGCTCACGCACAGTGCAAAGGTTGGATTAGCCCTGGTTCTGGTCTCGCTCCTCTATGTTTTTGAGGGGTAATTCTATTGGCCCGCACATTTTGCTCAGAGCCCTTCCATTTTGCTTTTTTTTACTCAGTAGCCCCCCGAAATTACTCACTAGCCTCCCTAAATTTATGAAATACCTAAACTACCCCTTCCCCCTTCACCCTCCCGTGCCGCCCCTCCCTCTCTCCCCCCAAACTCAATGTCCCCCCTTCCCCGTTGCTCTCGCTCACAGTGCCCCTCTCGCGGTGTTCCCCGGTAGCGGCTTCCCCAGCGGTGGCTTTCCCAGCATGTAAGGTCTTTCTCCCTCCCTCCCTCCCTCACTCGATCTGTTCGGCCAACCAGGGCCGAACAGAATTGACTCTGTTTGACCCAGCAGGCTGAACAGAGAATCTCTGTTCGGCCAACCAGGGCCGAACAGAGATCGCGGAGGGTGGGAGGGAGGGGGAGAGGTGGCGGAGAGGGGGGAGCCGTGGGCAGATGCGGACGCCGGGGAGGGAGGGGAGCTTGGCTAAAAAAAAAATTCTATTGAGGAAGGCGGATCGAGGGAGGGAGGGAGGGAGGGAGAAGACCTTACCTGCCGGGGAAGCCCGCTACCGGGGAACACCGTGAGCGCGAGGGGCACCGTGAGTGAGAGCGGGGGGAGCGCAGTCGACGGGGAAGGGGGACACTGAGTAATTTTGGGGGGAGAGAGAGGGAGGAGGGGGACTGAGTAATTTTGGGGGAGAGAGAGGGAGGGTGCACAGGGAAGGGGAAGGGGTAGTTTAGGTATTTCATAAATTTAGGGAGGCTAGTGAGTAATTTCAGAGGGCTACTGAGTTAAAAAAAAAAAAAGCAAAATGGGAGGGCTCTTGAGCAAAATGTGCAGGCCAAATAGAATTACCCCTCAAAAACATAGAGGAGCGAGATCAGAACCAGGGCTAATCCAACCTTGGCACTGTGCGTGAGCCATCAGGCGTCTCGAACACGAACTACTTGTGAAATTAGAAGGCTGCTTTTTGTAGAATTAGAAGGATGCTTTTGCTCCTCCCATCCCATCGAGAGGAGCTGAAAGCTCCTCCCTTCGACTCAGCTCCTCCTATCGAGGAAGGCGTTTCAGTTCCTGCGATGGGAATCACAACTGATTTAGCTTTGTGGGTTGCAGGAGGAGACATCTTTGGATCGATCGCTTTTGTGGGTGGCAGGAGAAGACTCTTTGGATCGATCGATGTTGTCCCGTGGGAGATCGATGTCCGTTTGGAGTGACGCCAAAGTGTTTTTGGAACCTTTTTGAACTGTTGCAAAATGAAGGCTTAGTGGCTGCTACGCGAGAGCATGTAACAAATTAAGGAAGAACAAAGTGCATTAATACGGGATATTCATTTCTTGGTCAATTGCTTCCCCTATTCATTGTGTTACTGTTTCTTTTTGTTGTTGCAATAAAACTTCTGCAAACATATTGGTAGTCAATGGGGCATGTGTTTATTTTTACATTGAATATATACTAAAACGTTGAATACCTTCGTATCAAGGAGCCTAAAATAATAACTTTTAATTAGCTTTTTTTTGGATAAGATTTTAAATTATTACAAATAGTATTGATATAAATTTAGCCCACGATTTATGTAAATAATTAGGAAACATTGTAAATATACTTCATGCTTTTATAATTGAATTTAGATTTTGAACTTTTAACCTGATGAGGATGCCAGGGCTCAAATGAAAAGAGTACATAATAGTTTATATTGGTATATATGTAGTTTCAGATTGATTATGTATTAAGATGATTCTAGATTCTTATATGACATCAAGGAGCATAAAACATATCTTACTTTTTTTTTTGGATGGAATCATAGATTGCGACATATGGTACTGTTCATGATGCTAAACAATGCATCTTATTTACATCAAGTTAAAAGCTTATTACACATTATAAACATGAAACTTATTGATCCTTAAAAGTTCATCAGATACTCTAACAAACAAATATTCAGCACCAATAATTTTTACTTAATTGGCATCCCATCTGGCCCTACGAATATCATGCATATATGAAACCCAAGTTAACTCCCCCTTTTACCATGTAGGTAGGGGTCATGTATGGGCAAAACGTGCAAGTTTTTCTAATTCACCGGCTTCTTTAGCAATCTCCTCTATTTTGCCAATAATCTCCAACAATAGAAACACAGTGCCCATGCTTGAAACTCCACTACCAATAGTGTCACCTTGGTTCATAAGCTTTGCAAGCTTAGACACCAGTACTGTTGAGCATAATTCTGACCTTGTCTTCTCAAATTTTGCTAAGATTGTGTCCTTTTGCTGACTCTGCTTCATGTCATGGATGTTGTGCCCAAGTTCTCTCAATGTGCTTGATAGCAGGGTGCATGTTGCTTTGTAGTAATCTCCAATGTCCATCATGGCACATGATGGTGAAGGCTGATCACAAAAATAAGATCAGGCGACTCTAATTAGTGGTTTATGGTAGATTTTTCAAATGAAACAATAAAGAGTTCATAAAATTGATGATTTTTATAAAATTGGTGGCATATTAAAACAATCTTTCACTAATGTGAATGAAGTAAAATAATATAATTTCTTACTTGCTTTTTAGATCGTAGACATTCTCTTAGAGATAGGACATGGGCTGCCAATTCCCGCAGCAGCTCTCCTATTTGTAGGTATTTGTTCCAAGGATAGTAGAACCCATACCTTCCATGCCATGGTTCCCATTTTGCGAAGTTGGCCTAAAACATGAACAACTTTGGCAAGTTAGAGCCGAAGGAAGATTTGGTTTGCAAAAATTTGATCATCGGTGCTTCCAATTGGAACGTAAAGATAATTGGACAGAAAAAAATCATTAGGGTAAAAAATTAAAGGATTAATTACAATAGTTGATAAAAAATTACATACCAAGGACTCATCATTTGACTTGGAGGATAGGATTGCTAAGCAACTGCCATGAGGATTAGCTAGGTGGATCCCTCTTTCTTCATCCAAGGGTTTTATGTAATCCTCCGAACACTCTACATTAAAAACATAAATTCATAATTAGTATCTAATTTTAAAATATTGCTTCTTTCTTGCCATGCAGAAAGAGAATGAATAGAGAGAAAATTTAATATTTTAAAATTTATATTAATATTGATTTACAATATTGATCGAAGTAGTTTAAATATTTTGTATTCTATTTTTGTATGCCTTGTCATGAAATAATTATATATGCTTGATAATAAATAATATTTTTCTAAATTTTTAATAAGATAAAGTTTGATAACAAACCTTCTATTGAACGTGCAAGCTTATCAAACTTGGTCGCCAGAGAATTATGAAGCTCATCACCAGCCCATATGGGAAAAATAAATAGGCTTATAAAAATACATATCACAAATCCCATGCATATCGATGAAAGACGATCGCTTGCTATTTTAATTATTTGGCTGCCTCGAATTCCAGAAACAGCAACCAAACTAAATGTAAGGATGAAAATCAATGCTCCATAATCATATTTCTTCTTAAAGCTGGGAATCATTCGAGGATAAGTTGCCATTGCACCTGAAAGATGAAGAAAAGAATATAAATGATATAAACCTCAAATGCCTAGTCATAAGCTTTGAAATGAAAACATACCAAGATTTAAATTAGACTAATAATGTAATAGGAACTTGATATATATATATATATAGCTTATGGATTTAACACTACTCTAACTAACTATGTGACTTTTGCTAATCCAATTAGAAATGCATGCTAGATTTTTTAAAAATATATATATATATATATAATGGAGTTGATTCAACTCCTCATGCTTTTATCATCCTATCATTAATGGTAATGGTTAGAATTGAAAAGGACAAGATAATCTTACTGACATGAAATTTTCAACAAGTGTACTTTTCCTAGCAATCATTTGTTTACACAAATAATTTTTGTTTGTTTAATTAGAGGTACTAATTAATAAACATTCATGATGCTTATCTTGGATCATGTTTATATAATATATATTGTCCTAAACCCCTTCTGTCATTTTATTAGCACACATGGCAAAGCATGAAAGTAAAATGGGCATCCATATATATGATCTAAATCTCTTTTCAAAAATAGAGATTTAAAGTTTTCCATAATTTAGATATTAAGTGCTTTATGTTACTCCAGTTACATATTTAGACAAGGTGCTAGCCAATGGGAACAAAATGTATGGTGCATGTTTCTATGATCAATTATCAAGATTGTTTAGTTGTCCAAGTTTGATTATTAAAACCAACCTATCCTAAATCTTATTGAATGAATTCTATAAAATGTTTGTTTGGTAGCCTTTTATAAAACCTATTTTGAGAAAATCAATCAATCATATACATCTTGAAAAATGAGTTTTATAAGAAATAAATCCCTTTTTTTCACTAAATCTTTTTAGGAAAATCAGGTTTTATGATCATCAGACTAACAAATAAATTCATGAAAACTTGTGGCATATTCATTCAAGATTCAACAGTTGATTAAAAGGAAAAAAAAAAAAAAAAAAATATTTCAACCACCAAGATAATGATTTATACAAAAATTCTTTTAAGTTTTTTTTTTAAAAAAAATAAAAGATTTCATACCAAAGATGAACAGAGCGATGCCAATGACTATTGCTTTTCCAACTCCATCAATGTCTTGAGCCAAGAGAGCCACCCAAGAGCCAACACTTCCTCCTAGGATAGTACCTATCCCGCGATTGATACCTTTGCCAATTGTGGCACCTGGGAGAAAAAAGAAAAAAAAAAAAAAGTATTTGCATGCTTAGATTATGAATGAGGATTACATCAAAGTGATGAATATATATCATGCCTTTTAAATCTCTCTTGTACATAAAATCCAATTATTCATCACTATTTATAATTCTAAATTATTAAATATTAAATTGAGTTAGTTATTTTTAATAACATATAAATTTATATAAATATTGTTTTTAATAACAAATAAATTTATGGCTATTACTTTTCAAGAGAAGTGCTAAATCGAAAGAGCCAAATTAATTTGAAAATCATGACTTTTGATCCGCATCGATCGGATGTGCATTTTGTTTATTAAATAATATAAAAAAATATTAACAACGTCATATCGTATAAGTAGCTAGAAATTAAAATTTTATTGTTATTATTATTTTAATAATATTATGAGTACTGGGTTGGCAGAAGAATGTAGTCTTTCCGTCACCATGCTATATATATATATCCCTTTTGTTTAGATAAAGGCAAGGCATAATGATATCGGCATGCTGGGATTTAAAGTGGCAAAGGAGTGCGAGGATCACTCTCAAACGCACAAGTGGGCAGCCTTAACAGGATCAAACATGCCTGACTCATAAATCACCCAAGAAGATCCAGCAGAGATCCAGTGCTTTTGTTGCAAGGGTGCAGGCCGACAGGACCGTACGTGACCGAGGCAAGATAGGTTTAAATAAATATATTCATTATTTTATGACTATATATATATATATTTGAATACAACTAAGCCTATATTCAATTATTTTCTTTATTTTAAATTTATATGTAAATATTAAAAATTAAAAAAATTAATTTTAAAATACGAGTAGCCTCGATTCCATCATCTTTTTTATCCTTAAATATATATAATTTATAATTTATAAAAATAAAAAAGTATAAAAAATTGAATGGCTTCGGATATCATTCTAAGTATCAAAACAAATTTATTTTGTCATGCTCTCAATGCCTCGGGGACAACATCTCTTGCAATAACCTTTGTTCTGAGTACTATAGAAGTACGGTATAGTGGCATGTTCCATTGAAAAATATATATATATATATATATATATATATATGAGCTAGCTCTGCCATGCAAGTTTTTGCATGCGATGATCTGATCCTTCTAAACGTTATTTTCTGATGATAATATGATTCCAAGGGCATGCAGTGCACTTCAGCTAGCTCTACCAGCCAGCACGTACGTGTAAAATTTTCTAACGACTACACGTGCTGAAGGCTTGCATGGATTCTAATCAAACATTAGTAAATTTTCTTCTTTTCTTTTGGAAGAACACGTGGAAACCCTTCTATTCTGCGATCAATAACGTAAAATATTCTGTTGATGTTTCTATCTCAGAAATCAATGAGAGAAAAAATTGACTAGACTAAACAAAAAATTTCAGAAGTTTTGGCAGCAAAACTTAATTATTCAACTTCAAAGTAGTGAAACCAAAAGTAGTATATAGGTGTGTCCATCCGTAAAGAAAGAGAGAGAAATTAAAAAAACGAATCATCATCAAACAAACAGAGCTCTTAATTAATTATTTGTCTTCTTCCAGTTTAATTACCTGCGGTGAACTCAAAGACTACGACCACAGTCATGACCGCCCAGATGGAGTTGTCGCCAAGCTGGTCATGGACGGCCTCAAGCATGTAGAGGAGCGAGACCAGAACCAGGGCTAATCCAACCTTGGCACTGTGCGTGAGCCATCGACGTCTCGAACACGAACTGCTTGTGGAATTAGAAGAAGAAGAAGAAGAAGGGAACAGCCCTGCCGCTGCTCGGGCTGCTGTTTTTGCCCATCGAGAGGAGGAGGTGTCTCAGCTTCTGCGATGGGAATCACAACTGAGTTAGCTTTGTGGGTTGCAGGAGGAGACATCTTTGGATCGATGTTGTCGTGGCCCAAAGAAGTATTTATAGATGATGCCGTGGGTGCCGCAGGAATGGGTTTGAAGCACAGCTTAAGTGGAGATGACGCCATAGTCATGTTTTTTGGAAACCTTTTTGAACTGTTGCAAGATGGAAGCCTTAGTGGCTGCTACGCGAGAGCATGTAACAAAAGGAAGACACGCACGCATGAGCTTTTCAACCAACAAAGTGCATTTGATGCGGGATATTATTCATTTCTTAGTCAATTGCTTCCCTTACTCAATGGGGCTGCAATGGCCGGCCAAACAATTCCACCTCTTAATTCCTCGATCCAATTGGTTGCAATAAAAAAACTTCGATCTGCAAACAGTATTCATAGCCATGAAAAGCAAGCAAGGGTACGTCTTTTTTCTAAGGTTATTAATTACAAGGTTAAACTAGTGAGCCAGTATATTGGAGCTTAATTAGATCTTGATTGTTTGGTTTGTTAAGCGAATTGAATGAAATCTAATCAGTCCGAATCCTTTGAAAACCTGGCTGCAAGAAGTTTGTACAACTTGGGTATAAGGAAGGTGACAACTTCAGAGGTTTAATTAGGTGCGCGCAGATCGAGAGCAAAGTCAAGTAGTATGTAGGCTGCTTGTACTCTTGTCTTGCTAGATGAATGGAACAATCGAGCTCATGTTGTGATCAAGCAAAGCCGGATAGACCAGCCCAGGTTCAGGTTTGCTCGATTTACGGTACCCCATTTACCAAGTGTGAACATTGTTTTTATCTGCAAGAGTGGATTGCTTGCAAGTGTTTACATCCATATAAGTTACATATTAGAAAAATTGAGGTACTTAATTATATCACCGCAAGAATCTTCATATTTAGCGACCTCAAAATGGCATCGCTAAAAGCAAAATGAGTTATTAATATAGGTTAGCAATGCAAAAATGATGCCAAAAAATATCACAAAATTATTGATCGCTAACTAAATTAGCAACGCCAGGTTCATACGTCGCTAATCAGCGATGTCATTAGTGATGACTTAATGGCATCACTAATTACTAATTAGTTTATTTTAAAATTAATATTTATTTAATTACTATTTTATTATATACATTAAAAATCTACTTATCTACTTATATAATATGAAATTATAAGTAAAAACACATTCGCATATGAAATATATGAATACTTTACATTAAAAATAAAATAAAAAATATATAATACAAATGTTCATGATACAAAATAGTAGCATATAAATACCAAAGTAACACATAAATATAGTACTCATAAAATATAAAAAAATTAAAATATCAATGCTGATCAGCTGGAGGAAGGATCATCTGGAGCTGAAGGTGGAGCAATGAACTATGTGGACTACAACAATCTCATAACTAACTGTTGCATCTCTTACAACTCCTGTCATAACGAATATGCTTCTCTCGATGTTTCCATCGGATGTCTAGGATCTTGGTCATCATTTCAGATCTCGCTTTTTGATTTAACAAACTGGATCAAACACAGCCTACAGTTACAAAAAAAAAAAGAAGAAAAAAGAAGAATCGAACATTGATGAAGAGGAAAGAATGTACCTGATTCAGCTAACGAAGACAAAAGAAGACACTAGCTGGAGATGCGGTCGGGGGGTCGAGGGGGGAGATCGGCCACGATGCGGCCCATAGGGGCTCCAGCAAAGGGGGAATCGAGCACGGATCGACGACGGCCGGGGGTAGAGATCGGTGTCGCGGCCTAAGGGGGCTCTAGTAAGGGGGTATTGATGGTGGCCGAGGGGTGGAGATGGTGTCGCAACCCATGGGGCTCCAGTAAGGGGGGGATCGACAGTGGTTGAAGGGTGGAGATCAGTATCACGGCCCGGGGGCTCCAGTAAGGGAAGGATCGCGCACGGGGAGAGCGACAATAGTCAGGAGGGGGCCAAAAGTGCGGGATGGGGGCATGGGCAGAAATGAAAATTGAAAGCGAGGTGGGGGGTGGGGGAGGAAATAGGGGCGGGAGCACGGGCTGAAAAGAAAATTGAAAGTAGGGCGGGCACGCTCAAACGTGCGCTCTGGCGATGCTGCGCGTCGCTAAGACACACATGCGCCTCGCTGCTTGGCGACGTGCGCTTGCGCGTCGCTGAGCGAAGCGCATGGTAGCGATCTTGGCATCACTGGGCGCATCACTAATTTTATTTGTTGCTAATTCCTTGCTACTTAATCGTTGATTTTTTTGGCGAGACTGTGTGTCGTTTCATCGTTATTTAGTGACGCATATTTGTGACATCACTAAAATGTAAAATTCTTGTAGTGTATAAGATCAAGAAGCTCATATAATAAATTGGTTAGTTTTTTCAATGACGTTTTGAGCTGTGATGAATGATATCAGAGCCGACCAGCTCATGATCCATATGGATTAAGAGACATTACAAGTGCCTTATGAGAAGGGTAGGGCTTGAATAGAGAAGTTTGTCAAAAATCATGTTGGCAAGTATTTAGTCTTACTTCGGCTATGGACTAAAATATCCTGAATACTTATATCCAAAACTCAATTATGAATTATACCCTTTATCTACTATAACATTCTTCCAATAGTATTCATTTTCAGCAAGTCCACCAAAATAAAGCTCTCAAACAAGTACCATGAGAGCATGTTATTTTATTATACCTGATGACAAAATAGATTTTAGTCAGATGCACCTTTCAATGTGAAAGAAATTAAGCACCATGAAAGAAGATAATTTATGTATGAGTCGAGATCTAACTACAAGATGGTTTTAATTTTATTATGATTTTCTACAATCACTTACTACTTTGTAAATATTCTAAATTGTTTAAATAGAAAGGAATCCATCCTGGATTCAAGAAAAATTTAAAGCAGCCACAATTAACCTAGAAATAATTGTATTTAATTAATGAAAAAAGCAAAAAAGACTTAAAACCTTACTTTCAATTTTTTTTTTTTTGTATTTTCATTGACTTTTTGTGAGTACAAATTGAGTGGATTGAAGAAATTACTTCCTTCTTCTTCCGATCAGATCGCTCGGCCTATTTATTTATTAAGTAGAGTTTTGAAAAATGCTCAAGCTTGGTTCACTGAATAGTATTTGAACAGGACTTTACCGAGCAGTGCCCTCCACTAACGACTCTACCAGTTATCATGTCATCTCAACTTTGCATGTTAAAAATGGGAGCATATTGTCCAACCTAGGGTGCAGAACATTCACTCTTAAATAAAGTCTTGATCTCAAAGTCAACTTTGCATGATGGAATATAAGTTCCCATCCATTTGGTCTACATGCAATGCTCCGAGCTCTTGATTTTTAAGTCTACACGCAATTAATGCTCTCATAATAGTGTCACAAAGATTGTAGTGCATATGAAGTGAATGAGTGGTGCACTTTGCATGCATATTGATGATCACCGGCTACATATATGCAAAGAAAATTCTGCATACATTAATTGTATGTGCGAGATATATATATGTACCAACAAGATATATATACATAGTAGCATCATATCGAATCATCTCCTCAATCGGCCTCAGCTGCCATTGTGATGGCTTCGATCATCAATACGTGTCATCAGTCTTTTATAAGAGAGAAACATGCAGTTGGTTGTCTGATTTTTTAGTATCCAACATGGATTATGATTTATGGATTATTATTTGGTTGCCTTGCCTACAATAAAACTAGTAGCTATAAGCGGAGAGATGAAATTTCATTTGCATTAATTGTCTGCTTCAATAACCACCTGCTGCTACAATTGACAGTAACAAGCTACCAAGGATATATGTACAGTATGTATGTGTCTATGTTATAAGATTAGTTTAATAATATTATAACAATGTTATATAATATGAATATTTGGGTGCATGCTTGAAAGAGATGAGAGGGATGGGGTCATGATAACAGGGACCACTCAGGTATATATATTATCATTAATGGCTACATTAATTCACTTGCAATCAAATTTTACTCACTGTCCATTGTTGCAGTAAAAGATCAAAATTGGAATACAGTTGCCTGTAAAAGTTGTAACTGAAGGGACTTGGAGGAAACCAAAGAAGTGCAAGTGTTTGTCTTGTTACATCAAGAGAACCCCTTTAAAAGAACAGCAACATCATGATGCTAACCCTGCATGTGGCTGCAGCTAATGTGTTCACATCTTGCATTCTAAAGTATGATGATCAGAACGCATCGCATATTTGTGGTGGTGGTGGTGAGTTGGTGAGGGGTGAGTGCTCATTGTATGGCACTGAAATGGACTCCACATGCAAGGATGTCCTGAAACTCTCAAGCCATGGCTGCTCTCTAGCTAGGAGGCCCTCCCTTGGAAAATCCGAGGATGGCAATGATGGTAAGCAACCATGCCATCTCTGTGGGGTCAAAGATAAGATAAGCAGACAAAAACACCACCACAAGCAAAGGCAAGGAAAAAAATATAAAAACCGAGAAATGGGGAGGGGGTGGAGAGCAGTGGCACCACTTCTCCACCACCTTGGCCAATGCACAGCCAACCTCACCACCTTCTTCTGTCGGTTCTCCAAGCCGCCACGAAAAAATAAGATTTTAGTGTTAAATGTTAGAAAAAATTTCATGCATAAGCTATCATTAATTATTATAATTTTAATTTTATAAAATTATTAAAAAATATGATCTAATGATAGAAGCCGAATAAGTTTATTATTAGTTAAAATTATGACCTACATGAACATAGATGCAATGATGTGGCCAATGATTTGTAAAATTTAAAAACTCAACAAAGATTCTGACTAAAAAAAAACCTATTAATTTTCTTATAAATGAATTAATTTTTTTAAAAAAATGTTTTTTCATTGAAACTCTGCAAAAAAAAAAACAAAAAAAAATCTATATTTAAAAAAATTCTATACTTCTCTTATGTTGATATATATATAATTTTTAAATCCTAATAAATAAAATAATTTTATATAATAATAAAAATATTATTTTTAAAAAATTTTAGTCTTCATTTTTAGTGTTAAATATGATTATTGTTGATAAAGTCTAATTTCAGTGGCCTCCATAAAAGTGTCAGATGACAATAAAGTAGAGCTGGTGACATGGGCACTGTGGTGGCCCTTTTAGGTCCGTGACCGTGAGGATCAAGGGGCCAAAAAGAGGGGCCAAAAGTGCTCTCTTCAGTGGCGGTGGGGAGGCCACCAAAATGGAGGAACTCGCCGTGGTACGTACGAAGGCCACCATGAGAGGAACGGAGACCTAACAATGATGAAGAGAGCGACTGCTTTCTTAAGTCCGTGTCACGGATGGCATTGGTGGGAGTCCGTACGCGCCTTCCGTAGTTTTCTTTCGGACCGGAGGAGGGCTCTCCGCGTTATTGCGTCCGCGCAAGCTTTTTCGGTGGAAGTTTTTCCCCAAGACGAAGAAGCCATGCGTCCACACTAGCTTTTTTTTCGGTGGTGCAAGTTTTTCTTCGAGACGAAGCCAGAAGGAAGCCTGAAGGCAATATCTCTTTCCGTAGTTCTCTACTGCAAGTGTGTTAATAGTGAGGTTTGGTGGCAAAGTTTCTCCCAGAACATCCTTCTTTATTTATAAGAATAAAGAAAGAGGATTTATATATATGGTCATTTGTTATTTATAATTGCTGCATGAAATGTGAAGATAGATGGATTATCTCTGGTTAAATCCTTCTCCATTCCATCATGTCTTCTAATCCTTAATTTTTGCTCCAACTTCTTCCTTATTCTCCTCGCAAATTTATAATGTGAAAGCAACTTAGCAGCATTAATTCTCCTTTTGAGCCATTAGATATATAGCATGCAACCTCCAAGCAAACTCCATCCTTTCTCTGCCAACGTTTTTCTAGTGTGAAATTTATTCTTCAAAGCTGGTTCTAAAAATAAAAAAAAAAACTGCATTTGATTCTCAAAAATATTTTTTTTATTTTTTATTTCATCTTATTTTTTGAAACATTTTTTATTTTGTACTTTTCAAACACCACTAGAAGTAAGAATAAAATTATTTTTTCTATTTTCGTTGTAAATGAGAAAGATGGACTTAAACAAAATAAAAAAAAAATTGTTTACCCTCACGTTTTCATGTCCTCTGATTTTTGTTTTCTGTTTTCATTTTGTTTTAATGAAGTTATACTCTTTTTTTAATTTCTGATCATCAAAACAAATCCATATTCAAAAACCAAATGCATGCATCCTAAACTTCTATGGAGCAATAGCTAAATAAATCAAAGCATGTTAACAATAACTTTATATTCAGATCAACTTTTCATTTGAATTCATCTACTTAGTGAAATCTCAGTCGGTCTTCCACTGCAAAAAATAAAAAATAAAAATAAAGAAAAACTTTAGCTGTGGAATGGACAACCAGTAAATGCTTTTCCTATGCAAGTCCAGAGTGGATCTAATCCACATTCTACTAAGTCAAAAGATATGGTGGATCGATGTAGATCGGACTGATAAGATACTTGGGATCACAATACTTTTCATGAGGCCGACAGGCAAAATGGACCACATCGTGCATGATGGAACGAGAGAGACACCACGAAGCTATCCACATATATAACGTGGGGTCTAAAGAGAACACTTTTGATATCTGAAATTTAAAGTTGATCAGCCCTGCTATTGATCAAGCCAATATTACTGATAGTGTTAGAGGCTTTTCTTAGAAGAGTTGAAGAGATGAAAAACTCCATTGGTTTTGCTCGACTATAAGTAACAAAGGCGACATTTTCAGACTCATGTTGTCGTATTCAGTGAGTGAAGTGTATTTAGACAATAAGGAGAATCAACAATCTAGTAGTCCATTAATTAAAATATAATTAATAAATAAAGTTTTGGAGAGAGTACAACAAGACTCCTCTTGTACATATTCAAAAAAAAACTTTTTTTTATTTTTCTTTGAAGATTTCAAAACTTCTATTTTGAAACCAAAAACCTTCTCCATCCATCTTTGAAATAAGGCGTTAGCATACTGATGTAGCTGATGAAGCCATGTGAAAATAAACGACCAAACTAGTTGACGATGAAGATTAAAAAGGCTTCGACCTCCGGATCCAGCCTCCCAGGGCGGCTCCAGTCTCCCGAGGTCTGGCCCATCATGGCCCACCTATCGTCTACGGTTTTACATAGCCCATATACCATCTGCGGTCCCACATGGCCCACCTACTGGCTATGGCACATGCTCAACAAGATCTAGCCTACCAACCGTCTGCGACGCCACATCTAACAAGACTTGGCCTACTAACTGGCTGTAGTCGTCCATATCAGACAAGAGGTAGCCTGCCAGTTCTGACGGCCAGGTGGCAGACAATTCCTATTACTGTCTACCTTGCCACTTATCCCATCCAAAACTATGGCATCTTCGGGATCAATGACTGTCCAAAAAGGGATAAGGGGGACTCTTGATCAGGTCCAAGAACCTTTGCTCATAACAAGAAAGGAGACTTTAAGCTCTAACTTATTCTTCCTCTTGAATATTCACTGCTGTTTTTCAAACCACTCACTTGAGCGTCGAAGGATTTCCGCCGGAACAATCGGTCCCTGGAACTTTTTGCAGGAGCCCCATCCGAGCTGGAGGCATCGAAGACTCCACGGCCCATCCTCATTGGCTATCGGACTTTGGATCTTACCTGACGCTCGAGGGAAGTGATTTGGTGGCAACAGTTTGCGCGTCAGGTTGGAGAAAAGTGCACATTGAAGGAAAAAGAGCTATATTACACTAAGCTATGAGCCCTCCCCCCCACTACGACAACGATGGTGGTGATGCAAGCTCGGAAGGCCTCCGTTAGTCATGCTGGGGGACATCTCCAACCGATTGAGCGGTAGGAGATTAACCTCCCTGCTCCTTTTGCACCACCAACTGCGGCCACCCAAGCCAAGCAACTGGCCACCCTCACCCAACAAGTCCAATCCTTGGTGGTGGTAGTTCGCGAGCTACAACAATACTCTGTGGCCACGCAGCAGCAGCCAGGGCCATGCGCGGCGGCTACTCAGCTCAGCTAGCAGTCTACCCGTGGGGGGTCCTCTTAGAGGGAGGCTCACCGCTATCATGCCTCACCCAGCGCCGCCGCTGGGAGGCCCTCAAGAGATGATCCCGTAGCAGCCCATCTCCTGGGCAGCAACACAAGAAGGAGCCTAAGCGAGGACATAACTATCGGCGCCACTCCCCCTTTACTCGTCCCTTGGATCATCAGAGGATGAGTCCATTGGTGAGTGCATCATCCATCGGGCGGAGAGGCACCTAAACGAATACCACCGATGACTGAAGGAACTTAGCCAAAGAATAACCAACCAATCGGAGGTGGACTATGACCACCGTCCCCTTCTGACCCGCCGTATAATGGAGGAGCCGGTCCCCTCCAGTTCTGCCTCCCCCAGCTAGATCCGTATGATGGAACTATGGATCCACTAGATCATCTCAAGAGCTACAAAGCTCTCATGCAAGTTCAGGGGGCAACTGATATCCTCCTCTGCATCACCTTTCCAGCTATCCTCAGAAGGCAGTGCACGCCTGGTACTCCTGCTTACCACCTCGTAGCATCGACTCCTTCCAGCAACTTGAGAGGACTTTCCTAGCACATTTCGATGCTTGCCGGAGGATCCTCCGAGTGGATGATAGTATGTTTTCCATCCGACAAAAAGAGGAGGAGTCACTTAAAGATTTCATGGCTCGTTTCAAGATGGTGGTGCTCAAGGTCTACCATCTCGACGATGCCGTGACCACTTTAACCCTGAAGCGGGGACTCCGCTCCTTCCGCTTCACTTACTCTCTGGATAAGAAGCCCCCAAGCTTCTACTTTGAACTTATAAGTTGCGTGCAGAAGTACATCCGTGCCGATGAAGCTGACTCCACTTGAAGGGAGGCTGAGGGGAGGTTTAACAAGAAATCGACCCGCGTGGAGCCTAGCAGGCCACACCTCAAGAAGCCCAAGCCCCTGCATAGATCGAACAACTGGCGTCAAGGTCTCACCCCCAAGGAGGGTAATTTCACCCTACTCCTCACCCCCATATCTCACATATTCATGAAGATCGAGGGCGAGCCCTACCTTCGATGTCCTCTGCTCCCCAAAGGCCGAGAATTCTCCGCGACAAGAATTTGTATTGTCATTTTATCGGACTATGGCCACGATACAGAGGACTGCCGCAACTTGAAGAGGGCCATTGAAGAACTTATTCAGCAAGGCCACCTCAAGAAGTTCGTCCAAAAGGGCCCCTCAGTTGCTCCACACTCGGTGGGGCCTCCACCTGCCCAGGCCAGTGTCGACAATGCCCTGACCGAGAAGACAATCAGCATAATTACCTGGGGGACAGGCTCTTCTTCCAAGAGACCACGGGGGAAGGAAGGAATAGAAACTGTAATATCCTTTTCTAAAAGGGATTTAGTGGGGGTGAAAAATCCTAGTGATGATAGCGTTATCGTATCCATGACAATTGCTAAACATCCTGTAAATAGTATTTTCGTTGATAGTGGCAGTTCAGCTGATATTCTTACTTACGATGCTTTTGTTCGGATAAACGTGCCCCTTAGCTCCCTACAACCCGTAGCTACATCCCTGATCGGTTTTATGGGAGACTTTGTGCGAGTAGAGGGAGAGATCACCCTTCCAGTCACGGTGGAGACTCTGCCCTACCAGAATACCATCTTCATGAGGTTTTTGGTCGTTCGGGTGCCCCTGGCCTACAATGCAATACTCGGACGATCCGGTCTGAACCTTCTTGATGCCATCATCTCAACCAAATGCCTTCTCGTCAGATTTCCCACTAGCAACGAAATCGGTGAGATGCACAGGGAGCCAAGTCTGGCGCGGCTTTACTACAATATGACTCCCAGCCCCTAGGAGGTTGTCGCTTCACCGGCTTCACTGGCCCTAGAGTCACTTGATCCCAGAGAGTCGGAAAGAAGAGGGGAGCCGATCGAACATCTACTGGCTTTCCCATTGGGGGATGATCTGACGAGCATGGTCCAGGTCGTTGAGCTCCTTCCTATGAAAATAAGAGATCAACTCCTCACCTTCTTGCAGGCCAATTCGGATGTCGCTGGTCTTCGCCGGACATGCCAGGCATACCCCTAGAGGTAATCACACATAAACTTAATATTGACCTGGGGTACCGGCTAGTTCATTAGAAAAAGAGGAGCTTTGCCCCAAAGTGGCAAAGGGCTATCAACGAGGAGATCGACAAATTGCTGACTGCCGATCATATTCAGAAAGCATGTTATCCGGATTGCTGGCCAACGTGGTCATAGTTTCAAATCCAATGGGAGCTGAAGGATCTGCATTGACTTCACCGACCTTAATAAAGCATGCCCCAAGGATAGCTTTCCGCTGCCTCAGATAGACCAGCTGATCAACGCTACATCTAGTCACAAGCTCCTTAGCTTCGTGGATACCTTCTCAGGATACAACCAGATCAGGATGGACCCAAAAGATGAAGAAAATACCTCCTTCATCACTGAGAAAGTTATTTATTGTTAAAAGGTAAATGCCCTTTGGTTTGAAAAATGCAGGGGCTACCTACTAAAGATTGATGAACAAGGTTTTTAAGGATCAAATCGGGCAAAACATGGAGGTATACATGGATGATATGCTGACAAAAAGTACCAGCACCGCCAGCCATATCACCGATCTGAAGGAGATCTTCAACAACCTCCGTCTCTACTAGATGAAGCTGAACCCATGAAAGTGTTCATTTGGGGTCACGGTGGAAAAGTTCTTGGGCTTTATGGTGACACAATGAGGAATCGAGGCAAACTCAAAAAAAATCAAAGTTGTCATGAACATGAAGTCGCTAGCTAGCAAAAAGGTGCAACGGCTCATCGAGAGGGTGATGGCTTCGAGCCACTTCTTGTCAAAGTCGACCGAAAGATGTCAGCCCTTCTTCAAAGCCTGCGCAAGGTGAACGGCTTAGAATGGACATAGGAGTGCCAGAGGGCTTTCGAGGGGTTGAAAGAATTCCTGTCGACTTCACCATTGCTATCTAAGCCAAAGGAGGGAGAAGAGCTCTTCCTCTACCTCATTACATTCTCCGAGGCAGTAAGCTCCATCCTCGTCCGTGTGGATGCCGACGGAATGCAAAGGCTAGTATACTACACGAGCAATGTGCTTCATGACGCAGAGATCAGGTACTCCAAAATCAAAAAAAAATTATTTCTGCACTAATGATATCTGCTCAGTGTCTCAGGCTAAATTTTCAAGCTCACCCAATCGCGATGCTCACAGACCAACCCTTCAAAGCAATTCTATCTCATCCTGACACCTCCGATCGCTTGGCCAAGTGGGCAGTCAGCTGGGGAATTTGACCTCTTGTTCCAGCCAAGGTCAACCATGAAATCCCAAGTCCTGGCCGACTTCCTGGTTTAGTGCACCTAGATAGAAAGGCGAGTGGAAGAGCCTCCCACAACGCACCTAGACACTAAACTCGAAGAAGTAGAGGAGACTTGGATCCTTCACGTGGATGGTACCTCGAACTCCCAAGGAAGTGGAGCTGGCCTCATCTTCACAAGCCTAAAGGGTATGATGATAAAATACACCCTCCAGTTTCTCTTCGAAGTTACAAACAATCAAGTTGAATACGAGGCCATCCTAGCAGGAATCAGGCTTCCCCGGAAACTCGGTGTGAAACATCTTAGGGCCTTCACCGACTCCCGACTTGTCTCGGGGCAGATCATTTGGAGAATATGGGGCTTGGGACCCTATCATGTCTTGTTATCTAAATAAGGTGTGATTGCAAACCTCTTTGTTAACCTATTTTAACATCAGCTATGTCCCTAGGGGCAAGAATGCCAGGGCTGATGCCCTGTCCTGATTGGCCACCTCAACGGGCAACACCTTAGGGAGAACCTACATTAAACACCTGGAAGCCCCAAGCATTGATGCCCCGAAGGAGGTCCTACCGGTCGCACATGAGCCAACGTGGATGGATGCCTACATTCACTACTTCACCGATGGCACACTTCCCGCCGATCGTGTAGAGGCTCGATTGCTCAAGTGGAGAGCTTCTATGTTCGTGCTGATGAACGAGCAGCTGTATAAGAGGTCTTTTTCCTATCTTCTTCTCAAATGCATCAACCTCGCAGATGCCGATTACATCCTCCGAGAGATCCACGAAAGCATATACGGAAACCACCTGGAGGGCAGATCGCTGGCATATAAAGCTCTCCATCAAGGGTACTATTGGCTCACCATGCATGAGGATGCTACTGAGCTGGTTCGAAAATACGACAATTGCTAGTGGCACACCCATATCTAATGGCAGCCAGCCTCCCAATTGAGCCCGCTCTCAGCCCCATAACCCTTTGCCCAGTGGGGAATAGATATCCTCAAACCATTCCCCTTAGCCTCGATAAACAGAGGTTCCTACTCGTCGCCATCGACTACTTCACCAAATGGATCGAAGTGAAGGCACTAGCCAAGATTATTAAGAGCGAAGTGAAGTCCTTCTTCTGAAAATCCATTATTTGTAACTTTGGGCTACCCCATGTCCTCATCACCAACAATTGCCAACAGTTTGATAATGCGCCCTTCAGGGAGTTCTATGCTGAGCTGGGTATTCGCCACCGGTTCACCTCCGTCGGCCATCCACAGACTAATGGAGAGGCCAAGGTCATGAACCGGACCATCCTTCAGGGACTTAGGATCCGATTGGATAAGTTCAAAGGCAGATGGGTGGAGGAGCTCCCAAGCGTGCTATGGGCATACCATACCACTCCAAGGACCCCAACATGTGAGACTCCCTTCAGTCTCATCTTCGGATTGGAAGTGGTCATCCCTTTGGAGATCGGCCTTCCAAGCCCAAAGGTGGAATCATACAATGAAGAAGATAACCCCAATTAGCTGAGAGCTAGCCTTGACCTTATCAACGAAGCACATGATCGGGCATGACTCAGAATGGTGGCATTCCATCAACGAGCTACCAAATACTACAATGCCTAGGTCAGCACCAAGACGTTCCATCCTAGAGATTTGGTCCTCGAGCGGGCTAAGGTGTCTAAGCCAACAGAAGGTGGCAAACTATCTCCAAACTGGAAGAGGCCCTATCGGGTGATGGAAGCACTTCACCAAGGAGTATAATGAATCAAAGGGCTAGATGGAAAGTCTATTCCCTGCACTTGAAACATGGATAATCTCCACCGATATTATCAATGATGTATGCACTTAGCTAATAAAAAAAAAAGAGCTTTCAACACTTTACCTTCTTAACTACTCGCTTCACAAGATGAAGGTCAATTCTCCAACCACCACTCGGACGGGCCAAGGAAACCCTCAAGTCAGTTTAAAAGGCTCCCAACGACCTAGGCGGTTCTTGGATCACCCCTTGAGCTGGTGCGAAGAAACCCTCGAGACGGTTATGAAGACAAAGGACCCTGATGGCCTAGGTAGCCCTCAAGTCATCACTCGAACCGGCCAAGGAAATCCCCGAGTCAATTTTAAGAGGCTTCCAGCGGCCTAGATGGCTTTCGAGTCACCCCTCAGGCCGGCACGAAGAAAACCTCGAGGCGGTTCCAAAAGGCTTCTGACAGCTTAAAAAGCTCTTGGATCACCCCTCGGACCGACGCGAAGAAACCCTCGAGGGATTATGAAGAAAAAGGATCCCAACGGCTCAGGCGGCCTTCAGGCCACCACTTGGGCTGACGAAAGAAACCCCTAAGATAGTTTTAAAAGGCTTTCGATGGCCTAGACGGATCTCGAATCACCCCTTGAGCCGGTGCAAAGAAACCTCTGAGGCGGTTTGTGAACCCCTGTTCCCCCCCCCCCCCCCCCCACGGATCCTCACCATGTGAGGATCCGCCATCTTTGTTGGAGGAAGGGAGGCGCCGCCCCTTCCTCCGTCATTGTTGACGGGCTTGGCAGGGGGCGCCGCAGCCAATCAAAGAGGGGGGCATCGACGTGCCCCCTCTTCACACAGACACAGAGGTGGGGCTAACCCTCCCTTGCCATGATATAAGGGGGGGGGGGAGCACCCCCCTTCTTCTCCCATGATCACCATCCCTCCATCACTGGTAAGCCCCTCCATTGAATCATCAGGAGAGCAAGAGAGAGAGAGAGGCAGCCTCCCTTCATCACAGAACCAAGCCGGTTCGCGGCTTGGTTTGGGGCCGACGGAGTGCCCGTCGCCTCGTCGGGCCTGGGCGGCGGCCAGTGGCCCCCACTAGCATCGAGCAACCATCCGGTGAGGGTCTGGCCGGCCGTGCCACTAGCACGGTTCCATACCGCGAACAACGAGAGAGAGAAAGAGAGAGATAGAAGGAGAGAGATAGGAGGGGAGTTCGGTTGCAGCGGCGGTCGGCTCCGGGCCGATCGTCGGCAGCCGGGCCACCCCAGGGAGAGGCCGACGGTGGCCTTGGCCGTTGGCATAAGTCTCTCCTATTTTGGGTGAAACATGGGAGTGCAGGGGATGAAGACGGCTCAGCGGCCGGCTGGGCCATCCCACTTTGGGCCCTGTTGGGTCGACTTCGAGCCATTTTTGGGCTGCATTTTGGGCTCTGTATTGAATCAAAAATGAAGAAATAAAATATGGCCCAATTCGGTGTTAATTCTAGTTTCTTGGGATTTTTATTTCTCCATTTGGGCATATATATTGAGAAATATTCAAGCCTAATTTGGGCCCAGGATTAGTTTGGGGTAAAATTTAAGGGACGCTTTATTATTCAAATTTTAGAGACTTAATTGTGTAAAATGATGCTATAAGTACCCAAATATCCAAATAGTTAATTTATAGCTTAGAATTTGCATACTGAGGTAAGTAAGCTAATTATCATGATTTCATAAACTATTTAATATATAAATCTTTAGATTTATAGCTATATGCATATTTATGAAATAAGACAAAATAAAATTTGCTATTTAATTTGATAAATAGTACTACGAGTATGCAATTGGGTATCGTTATAATTATATGTGATTGCTAATATTTTGCAAAGTAGTGGATTATAAATGTGCAAAAATTGAATGATGCGATTATTTCAGCTTTGCAAAATATACTGGTACTATTAATGTATTTTTATGCTATGAATGTACAAACCACTATATATATGATATGAGAAGCTTATGATGATGCATGATATGTTACATGCAAATATGACGATGATATTGAGATATATTTATATGTGTCTCCACAGTTCTCATATGATGTGAAATGATGTGAAATGCCAAGTGATACGGGACCTACCTTCATAGGGAGAGATATGTGGAGGACACACATCTGTAGGATGTATGTGATTGATTATGATATATGGCATAACGCTAGTATCAAAACCCTTTCTCTTAGGGGACATTAAAGAGTGATACACCAGATGGATGTTGTAGGGCCATGGGACACATAAGGAAATAGTAATCATATAAATACAGTGGGTTTATTTACATTGCATATTACATCATTTATTGCATGAATAAGCTTTCAAAATTATTTTAAGCAAATGATATACTTAATCTGATAATATGGCAAGTGTATTGAAATTGGAAGCTTATTGTTGAAAAGTTGATTTGATTTGATAATATCTTCAAATGATTAATGGATTATATTATATAGGTTTGCTTATTGAGTGTGAGCTCATATTGTAACATCCTAAAAACTTTGTAATTTATGGCAATTTTCATTTGAAATGAAAGTCAGAAGTTTTAGTGAAATATGGGTGTGTTGGCCTTTTGATAAATGTAAAGAGAAGAAATTTTGGAGTAAATAAGTATATTTCTGAATGTTAATGAGTTTGATTTAAGAAATTGAGAGACTTAAGTTTTAATGGGTTTAAATCACAAGAAAAATCAAGTTTAGTTTGAGTTTTATCCTAAAATGATGTTTTTAGTGGTTGGAGTCGACACTATTTGGAGTGGAGTCGACTCTGGCACGGTTTTAAACTTTCGGCACGCTTTGGAGTCGACCCTGCAGAGGTGGAGTCGACCCCTGCTGCAGAGTCGACCTACTTTTTTGGAGTCGACCCTATTTTCTGGAGCCGACACCTATTTTGCTGGAGCCGACTCCAAGACGGCAGGTTTTTCTGAGTTAAATCTTGAGAATTTCATATTTAATCCGTTTCAAGTCCGATTTGGATGCCGTTTGAACCGTTGGATTTCTAAAATTGAGTTCTTCAAGCTGGTAAAGTCTTTTCTTAGAAATGTTACATAAAAGTATCGATTTAAGTAAAAAATAATAATCTGGGCTATAAATCGATTAAAAAAATGCTATATCAGGGGCAAAATGGGAAAAGGCTCCGATGTCAATTGCTAATTGTGTTAAGGGCAACTTGGGAAAGAAAATCTAAGGGCAAAATATCATGGTTATAAGTGAGCCACGTGTTTTCCAAAAAGCGTGCGTTAAGAGTGTTTGAGGGCAAAAGGGAAATTTGGCATGCCTTAACCCTTAAGTTTCCATGACTTGGTCCCCAAGTCATTAGAGAAAAAGGGGAAACGTGGGTTCAGCCAGAGAAAAGAAAAGAAAGAAAGAGAGAAAGAAGAGGAGAAAAGAGAGGAAGAGGAAGAAGAAGAAGGAGGAAGAAAGAGAAGGAAAGGGAAGCTTGGGGTTTGTGCTCGACTCCAGGTAAGCTATAGCTTCCCTAGATCTTGTATGACTTTAGATTTTCTTAGATTATTGTATTTTGAGGTAATAGTAGAAGTAATCTTGAGTAGAGAAAGGGTGGAAGAAAATAATGAGATATTAGAGGATAGATCATGTATGCATGCATGGTTCGTGGGAAAACCTCGTGTGGAGGTAATCCTAATAGCTATCGTATCTGTATGTTGACGTAGGTCAAGAGGGTTATTCCAGGGAGCCGGAATACCAGAGTTGAGTACCAGTCGAGGAGTAACCTACTAAGGTGAGTGGGTTTCTCATCTAGCAATGAGAAGTTAATTTGAGCTAGTATAATGAGATTAATACCTAGTTGTGGTATGTTATGTTTGGCAGTATTATGTATGTTTTAAATATGAGAAATGAGAACCTAGTATATGATATTCTGATAAATGAGTTTTGAGCATGAGTTTTAAGCATAAAGAAATAAGCATGAGTTTCGATGAGGGATTTTTAATGTATACATGGCATATTTGCATGATAAAGCTTTACAAATGATGTATGTATCATACTGAGCATCAGGCAGCTAGGGGGCTGATCACCCTTTAGACTGTACTGTAGCATGAGCATTGCACACTACTATCGAGCCGGCACCTCCTTGCGAACAGATCGTACGATGAACCCCAGAATCAGGGGTGAGTGCACGCTTAACCAGGCCAGTGGGGCTGGTTGTGAGCAGCCCGTGGGGGCATGAATCATAGCTCAGTGGAGCTGATTACTATATATAGCCCGTGGGGGCAGAGAGAAAACCCGAGGTTCCAGGGTTAAGGAACAAAGCACTTTGCCAGGTGAACCGCACGGGTAAGGGGTGCTATTTGTGCGGGGATCCTGTTGCTAGTCACGCACCCGATGAGAGTACACCTACAGAGGGCGACTGTAGGGTGGTACCTCAGAGGCATTACACACACAGCCCAGCATCATGAGATTAAAAGCATATGTTGTGATATAAAAAGGGCCAGTGGGCCAGTAGTTATCCCGAGAGGGAGAGTTTACTTGAGATGCCAGTGGGCAAGCAGATTCCTGATGGGAGTCTGGGAAGTCTGGGTAGATAAAGAATGCATATTTTCATATTGTAATGCATGAATTTTTATCTTAATGAGTTATCTTTCAGTGAAAAGTTATTATAGAGTATTTCAGTACTGATATGTTATTTGAAGAATAAGCTACATTTTATTTTATCTGATATCATGTTAAAAATGTACTTTGAGTTGTACAAGCTAAATAGTATCAGCATACGATTGAAATTAAGAGGTTATGGTTCTCTATTTCTCCATAGTTAGATGGTTATCCAGTCACTGGGACTTAGGTCTCATCCCTCTATGATTTAAATGTTCTTTCAGATCAGTGAGTATTTCTGCCAGGATCACAAGATAAGCAGGACAGGACCCTTAGCTGGTGAAGCTTGCTTGGATGCAAGGGTGTATAATGCTAGCCTTGTATATTGAGAGAGTGTGGTTGATATTTGTATTTGTATATGTGTATGTGTACAGTGAGATGTAATGATGTTTTAGACCTTTTGGGATATGAA
>UESW01003633.1:31100-53458 GCA_900491605.1 Calamus simplicifolius
ATCTCAATGAGTTATCTTTCAGTAAAAAGTTATGTATAGTATTTCAGTACTGATATGTTATTTGAAGAATAAGCTACATTTTATTTTATCTGATATCATGTTAAAAATATACTTTGACTTGTACAAGCTAAATAGTATCAGCATACGATTGAAATTAAGAGGTTATGATTCTCTATTTCTCCATAGTTAGATGGTTATCCAGTCACTGGGACAGAGGCATTACACACAGCCCAGCATCATGAGATTTAAAAGCATATGTTGTGATATAAAAAGGGCCAGTGGGCCGAGTAGTTATCCCGAGAGGGAGAGTTTACTTGAGATGCCAATGGGCAATCGGATTCTGGTAGGAGTCTGAGAATTTAATAAAGAAGTCTGGGTTGTAGATAAAGAATGCATATTTTTATATTGAAATGCATGGATTTTTATCTCAATGAGTTATCTTTCAGTAAAAAGTTATTGTATAGTGTTTCAGTACTGATATGTTATTTGAAGAATAAGCTACATTTTATTTTATCTGATATCATGTTAAAAATATACTTTGACTTGTACAAGCTAAATAGTATCAGCATACGATTGAAATTAAGAGGTTATGATTCTCTATTTCTCCATAGTTAGATGGTTATCCAGTCACTGGGACTTAGGTCTCATCCCTCTATGATTTAAATATTCTTTCAGATTAGTGACTATTTCTGCCAGGATCACAAGATAAGCAGGACAGGACCCTTAGCTGGTGAAGCTTGCTTGGATGCAAGGGTGTATAGATCCTAGCCTTGTATATTGAGATAATGTGGATTGATATTTGTATATTGTATATGTGTATGTGTATAGTGAGATGTAATGATGTTTTAGACCTTTTGGGATATGAATATGAGACTTATGTTTTGGAAAAAATTATGAGCATGATGTGGGCACTTATGATTTTGATGTCGATTGTGAATGTGATCTTGTAAACTGCTTGAGGAATGTCATGAAAAATATTATCTGAGCAGGTTGATGCTTAGTGTTGATTGAGTGATTTGTGTATATAATTGAGATGGAAATGAAAAGTTTTTAACAGGATGTGTTTTCGTATATCTGCCACTTATGATAATTAGTTGGGGTTCTCTAGTTCTTTATGGAGCGCTACATAAAGACTAGTAAAACTCTATCCGATTACCACAAGTGTGCAGGTGTGCTATCGGTGGCCCCAGAGAGGAGGGGGAGCTGACAAGTTTTGGTATCAAAGACCTAGGTTATTAGGTCCTAGGGGAATAAGTATGAGTATGAGTTTAGGATAATTGAATGTTTATGATTATAGCTATTGAATGATGAAACGGATGTAATGAATAATGTCTTGTAGGACGATTACTACAAAGGCATCTAGAGAGACAGAGCAATCTTCAGGCAGGGATAGAAGCAAAGGTCAAAGTAGACCCAGAAAGTCAGTTAGAAGAAGTCAAATTGGTAGAATGGCTTCTAGTGATTCCACCGAGCCAGTATCTAATGAGGTTAGAGTGAGGGCGTCTTCAGAGCAGATGCCAGAGTCTTCTTCACAGTCTATTACCCCTGTGCCAGTAGACCCATCTCGAGTACAGACTCAGGGGCCTAGTATGCCAGAGTTGGTAGGCATGATTACTCAGGCTGTGGTAGCAGCTGTGGGTGCTAGTTCTAGCCTTCCATCTAAAAATATGGAGGTTGTGAGGAATGTGGAAAGAGCCAGAAAGTTAGGGGCTCTGGAGTTTCAGGGAACTACTGATCCTATTCAGGCCGGGGCATGGCTGCAGAGGATCGAGAGAGTATTTGATGTGATGGGATGCTCTGAGGAGCAGAGGCTGAGTATTGCCACCTTTTTACTGGAGGATAGAGCCCATAGTTGGTGGAGATCTATTCAGGGTAGGCAGCCCCAGGGAGTGGAGTTGACATGGAAAAATTTTAGAAGAGAATTTCATCAGCAATATTATTCTGAGATTTATAGGGATCAGAAGAGGAGGGATTTCCTTTGTCTGACTCAGGGGAGGATGTCCGTGGAAGATTATGAAGCCACTTTTGTGGAGTTATCTCAGTTTGCTAGGGCCTTGGTGGCTGATGAGAGGGAGAGATGTCGACTATTCCAGGATGGATTGAATCTCCCTATTAAAGCCAAAACCTGTATGCAGACCTATAATAGTTACTCTGAGTTGGTGCAGGGAGCACTCAAAGCCAAGGAGATTGAAAAAGAATATATGAGTAGGAGGCAGGATAGAATGAAAAGAAGTGCTCCTAGTTATTCTTCTGCTCCAGGAGGGACTCAGCCATTTAAGAAACCCCAGAGGACTGGACAGTTTTATTCTGGGTTTAGAGCCCCTGGTGATGTGGGCAGAAGATCAGTATCTATGTCAGCATCTAGCCCAGTTCAAAGGAAGCCTTATGGGGTGTGCCTCAGGTTGCCACCAGTAGGGTGTCTGGTGATGTAGGGGAGCAGGGTCGTCCTTCTGGTGGAGGGAGAAATATACCTCCATGTAATGTATGTGGGAAGCTTCATTTGGGAGAATGTAAGAGGGGCAATAAGGGATGTTATATTTGTGGTGATCTAGGTCACCTGAAGAGAGATTGCCCTAGGAGAGGGCAGCAGGCTGGTGGGCTTCCTCAGGGGCCAGTAATGCCAAGGGGATAGCCTGGTAGGAGGGTGATGAATGTAAGAGGGGCAATAAGGGATGTTATATTTGTGGTGATCTAGGTCACCTGAAGAGAGATTGCCCTAGGAGAGGGCAGCAGGCTGGTGGGCTTCCTCAGGGGCCAGTAATGCCAAGGGGATAGCCTGGTAGGAGGGGTGATGGTAGTGTTGTGGCTTCAGCCAGTCAGGTGGGGCCTAATGTTAATCAGCCAGGAGGGTCATCTAGTATTCCGAGAGCCGAGGCTAGAGTGTTTGCCATGACCAGGCAGGAGGCTCAGATTGATCCTGATGTGGTGACAGGTATGCTACCCATCGATAATCATGATCCTTATATTTTAATTGATTCTGGATCTACGCATTCATTTATCTCATGTAAGTTTGCTAAGCATCTAGTTAGAGATGTGGGCCAATTGGGTAGTCAGTTGGTAGTATCTATGCCCATAGGGAGGCCTTTTATAGCAGACCAAGTGTATAGAGGCTGTGATATTTCTGTGGAGGGTCAGAAATTAGCAGCAGATTTGATTCCTTTGAGGTTGAAATAGTTTGATGCCATTTTGGGGATGGATTGGCTATCTGTGTATAGAGCCAGAGTAGATTGCTTAAGGAAGGAGGTGATGTTACAAACTTCTGATGATAAAGAGGTCTGTTTTATTGGTAATAGGAGGGGGTTACCCTCAGGAGTGATTTCAGCTCTGTCAGCCAATAGAATGCTAGCAAGAGATGTGAAGCCTATTTAGCTTGTGCAGTGAGCCTAGAAGGTAATGGTTTAGAGCTGATGAATATCCCTGTGGTAAGGGATTTTTCAGATGTATTTTCGGAGGAGCTGCCAGGGTTACCTCCTGACAGAGGATTTGATTTCAGTATAGATCTAGCTCCAGATACCAGACCAATAGCTAGGGCACCTTATAGAATGGCTCCAGTTGAATTGAAAGAATTGAAAAGTTAGTTACAAGAATTATTGGATAAAGGGTTTATTAGACCCAGTATATCGCCATGGGGTGCACCAGTGTTGTTTGTGAAGAAAAAGGATGGTACCTTGAGGTTGTGTATAGACTATAGACAGTTGAACAAGGTGACCATTAGAAATAATTGCCGAGGATCGATGATTTGTTTGATCAGCTGCAGGGGGCAGCAGTGTTTTCAAAGATTGATCTGAGATCTGGGTATCATCAATTGAGAATAAAGAATGAGGATATATCTAAAACTGCTTTCAGGACTAGATATGGTCATTATGAGTTCTTGGTGATGCCATTTGGCTTGACAAATGCTCCAGCTGCTTTTATGGGTCTGATGAATCGAGTATTTCAGGAGTATCTAGATAAATTTGTGATAGTATTCATTGATGACATCTTAATTTATTCTAGAAGTAGTGAAGAGCATGAACAGCATCTGAGGACAGTTTTGCAGATATTAAGAGAAAAGCAATTATATGCAAAGTTTAGTAAAAGTGAATTTTGGCTGGATGAGGTAAAGTTCTTGGGACATGTAGTTTCAGCCGAAGGTATTATGGTAGATCCTCAAAAGATTGAAGCTATAGTGAATTGGGTATCACCTACCAATCAGACTGAGGTAAGGAGTTTCTTGGGGCTAGCAGGATATTATAGAAGATTTATAGAAAATTTCTCAATTTTGGCTTCTCCTATGACTAAGCTACTTAGAAAGAATATCATGTTTGATTGGTCTAATGAATGCCAGAAGAGTATGGATGAATTGAAAAAGAGATTAACCTCAGCCCCAATCCTAATACTCTCTGATAGTGCTAGTGATTATGTGATCTATAGTGATGCCTCATTGAAGGGTTTGGGGTGTGTTTTAATGCAGAATGGGAAAGTGGTGGCTTATATATCTAGACAGTTGAGATCCCATGAAAAGAATTACCCCACCCATGATTTGGAGTTAGCTGCTGTTATATTTGTATTGAAGGTTTGGAGGCACTACTTGTATGGAAGAAGATGCCAGATATTTACTGATCATAAGAACTTGAAATATATTCTGACCCAGAAGGAATTGAATTTAAGGCAGAGAAGATGGATTGAATTGATTAAAGACTATGATTGCACTATTGAGTATCACCCAGGGAAAGCTAATGTTGTGGCTGATGCCTTGAGTCGAAAGTCTATGGCCACATTGGCTTCTATCAGAACCGTACAGCTACCCTTGATGATTGAGTTAAAGAGGTTAGATGCAGAGCTAGCTGTAGAAGAATCAGGAGCCTTGTTGGCTACTTTCAGAGTGAGACCCCAAATGCTAGAAGAAATAAGAGAAGCTCAGTTACTAGATCTACATTTGCTTAAAGCTAGAGATTTAATTCAGAGTGGGTCTCAGTCAGAGTTTTCTGTTAGAGGTGATGGAGTGTTATTATTCAAGGGCAGAGTTTGTGTGCCAACTGTGGAATCAGTGAAAGATCAGATTTTAAGGGAAGCACATAGCTCAGCTTATTCAATGCATCCAGGTAGTACTAAGATGTATAGAACTATCAAACAGAATTACTGGTGGAATGGTATGAAAAAGGAGATAGCTGAGTATATATCTAAGTGTTTGGTGTGTCAGCAGATTAAGGCTGAACATCAGTGTCCAGCTAGAAAGCTTCAGCCTCTGTTTGTGCCAGAGTGGAAATGGGAGCATATAACTATAGATTTCGTTGTAGGACTCCCAAAGACCAGAAGGGGCAATGATGCTATATGGGTGATAGTTGATAGATTGACTAAGTCTGCTCATTTTCTGCCTATTAAGATTGTCTTTACCTTGGATAGATTAGCAGAATTATATGTGCATGAAATTGTGAGTCGGCATGGTGTGCCAGTATCGATAGTATCAGATAGAGATCCAAGGTTCACATCTCAATTTTGGACAAAATTACAGAAAGCTTTGGGGACTAAATTGAGATTCAGTATAGCATTTCATCCCCAAACCGATGGTCAGTCAGAAAGAACCATCCAGACACTGAAGGATATGCTGAGAGCTTGTGTCATGGAATTTTCTGGTAGCTGGGATGATCATCTACCTTTAATAGAGTTTGCTTACAATAACAACTACCATTCTAGCATTGATATGGCACCATATGAGGCCTTGTATGGGAGAAAATGTAGAACTCCAGTGTGTTGGGATGAGGAGGGAGAGAGAAGGCTGTTAGGCCCTGAGTTAGTGCAGCTTACAGTAGATCAAGTTAAAATTATAAGAGCTAAATTAAAGGCAGCCCAGGATAGACAGAAGAGCTATGCAGATAAAAAGCATAGAGAGGTAAAGTTTGAGGTTGGAGATAGAGTCTTTCTGAAGGTATCTCCTTGGCGAGGTATTATGAGATTTGGAAAGAAAGGCAAGTTGAGTCCCAGGTATATTGGACCCTATGAAATTCTGGAAAGAGTTGGGACACTAGCTTATAGATTGGCTTTACCTCCAGAGTTATCTCAGATTCAGAATGTATTTCATGTATCAATGCTTAGAAGGTATGTGCTGGATTCCTCTCATGTGATTCAATCTGAGACTATAGAGTTACAGGGGGATTTATCATTTGCAACAGAACCAATGAAGATCTTGAGTAGGGAGATTAAGTAGCTCCGCAGTAAAAGAATTCCATTAGTTAAGGTGCAATGGTTAAATCATCAAAAAGAGGAGGCTACATGGGAGCGAGAGGATGAGATGAGATTGAAGTACCCCCATCTATTTGAAAATATATCTAGCTAAATTTCGGGGATAAAATTTCTTAAGAGGGGGAGAATTGTAACATCCTGAAAACCTTATAATTTATGGTAATTTTCATTTGAAATGAAAGTCAGGAAGTTTTAGTGAAATGTGGGTGTGTTGGCCTTTTGATAAATGTAAAGAAAAGAAATTTTAGAGTAAATGAGTATATTTCTAAATGTTATTGAGTTTGATTTAAGAAATTGAGAGACTTAAGTTTTAATGGGTTTAAATCATAAGAAAAATCAAGTTTAGTTTGAGTTTTATCCTAAAAAGATGTTTTTAGTAGTTGAAGTCGACACTATTTGGAGTGGAGTCGACTCTGGCACGGTTTTAAACTTTCGGCACGCTTTGGAGTCGACACTTGCAGAGGTGGAGTCGACACCTGCAGAGAAAATAGAAGGTTAACATTTCTGCTGTAGTGTTGGAGTCGACACCTATTTTTTTGGAGTCGACACCTATATTTCTGGAGCCGACACCTATTTCTGCTGGAGCCGACTCCAAGACAGCAGGTTTTTCTGAGTTAAATCTTGAGAATTTCATATTTATTCCGTTTCAAGTCCGATTTAGATGCCGTTTGAACTGTTGGATTTATAAAATTGAGTTCTTCAAGCTGGTAAAGTCTTTTCTTAGAAATGTTACATGAAAGTATTAATTTAAGTGAAAAATGATAATCTGGGCTATAAATCGATTAAAAAAATGCTATGTCAGGGGCAAAATGGGAAAAGGCTCCGATGTTAATTGCTAATTGTGTTAAGGGCAACTTGGAAAAGAAAATCTAAGGGCAAAATATCATGGCTATAAGTGAGCCACGTGTTTTCTAAAAAACGTGCGTTAAGAGTGTTTGAGGGCAAAAGGGGAATTTGGCATGCCTTAACCCTTAAGTTTTCCATGACTTGGTCCCCAAGTCATTAGAGAAAAGGGAAAAAATGTGGGTTCAGCCAGAGAAAAGAAAGAAAGAAAGAAAGAGAGAAAGAAGAGGAGAAAAGAGAGGAAGAGGAAGAAGATGGAGGAAGAAAGAGGAAGGGAAAGGGAAGCTTAGGGTTTGTACTCGACTCCAGGTAAGCTATAGCTTCCCTAGATCTTGCATGACTTTAGATTTTCTTAGATTATTATATTTTGAGGTAATAGTAGAAGAAATCTTGAGTAGAGAAAGGGTGGAAGAAAATAATGAGATATTAGAGGATAGATCATGTATGCATGCATGGTTCATGAAAAATCTCGTGTGGAGGTAATCCTAATAGCTATCGTATCTGTATGTTGACGTAGGTCAAGAGGGTTATTCCAGGGAGCCGGAATACCAGAGTTGAGTACCAGTTGAGGAGTAACCTACTAAGGTGAGTGGGTTTCTCATCTAGCAATGAGAAGTTAATTTGAGCTAGTATAATGAGATTAATACCTAGTTGTGGTATGTTATGTTTAGCAGAGTATTATGTATGTTTTAAATATGAGAAATGAGAACCTAGTATATGATATTCTGATAAATGAGTTTTGAGCATGAGTTTTAAGCATAAAGAAATAAGCATGAGTTTCGATGAGGAAATTTTTAATGTATACATGGCATATTTGCATGATAAAGCTTTACAAATGATGTATGTATCATACTGAGCATCAGGCAGCTAGGGGGCTGATCATCCTTTAGACTGTACTGTAGCATGAGCATTGCACACTACTATCGAGCCGGCACCTCCTTGCGAACAGATTGTACGATGAACCCCAGAATCAGGGGTGAGTGCATGCTTAACCAGGCCAGTGGGGCTGGTTGTGAGCAGCCCGTGGGGGCATGAATCATAGCTCAGTGGAGCTGATTACTATATATAGCCCGTGGGAGCAGAGAGAAAACCCGAGGTTCTAGGGTTAAGGAACAAAGCACTTTGCCGGGTGAACCGCACGGGTAAGGGGTGCTATTTGTGCGGGGATCTTGTTGCTAGTCACGCACCCGATGAGAGTACACCTACGGGAGGGCGACTGTAGGGTGGTACCTCAGAGGCATTACACACACAGCCCAGCATCATGAGATTTAAAAGCATATGTTGTGATATAAAAAGGGCCAGTGGGCCGAGTAGTTATTCCGAGAGGGAGAGTTTACTTGAGATGCCAATGGGCAATCGGATTCCGGTGGGAGTCTGAGAATTTAATAATGAAGTCTGGGTTGTAGATAAAGAATGCATATTTTTATATTGAAATGCATGGATTTTTATCTCAATGAGTTATCTTTCAGTAAAAAGTTATTGTAGAGTATTTCAGTACTGATATGTTATTTGAAGAATAAGCTACATTTTATTTTATCTGATATCATGTTAAAAATGTACTTTGACTTGTACAAGCTAAATAGTATCAGCATACGATTGAAATTAAGAGGTTATGGTTCTCTATTTCTCTATAGTTAGATGGTTATCCAGTCACTGGGACTTAGGTCTCATCCCTCTATGATTTAAATGTTCTTTCAGATCAGTGAGTATTTCTGCCAGAATCACAAGATAAGTAGGACAGGACCCTTAGCTGGTGAAGCTTGCTTGGATGCAAGGGTGTATAGATGATAGCCTTGTATATTGAGACAATGTGGATTGATATTTGTATATTGTATATGTGTATGTGTATAGTGAGATGTAATGATGTTTTAGACCTTTTGGGATATGAATATGAGACTTATGTTTTGGAGAAAATTATGAGCATGATGTGGACACTTATGATTTTGATGTCGATTGTGAATGTGATCTTGTAAACTGCCTGAGGAATGTCATGAAAAATATTATCTGAGCAGGTTGATGCTTAGTGTTGATTGAGTGATTTGTGTATATAATTGAGATGAAAATAAAAAGTTTTTAACAGGATGTATTTTCGTGTGTCTGCCACTTATGATAATTAGTTGGGGTTCTCTAGCTCTTTATGGAGTGCTACATAAAGACTAGTAAAACTCTATCCGATTACCACAAGTGTGCAGGTGTGCTGTCGGTGGCCCCAGAGAGGAGGGGGAGCTGACACATATAAATCTTACAATATTTTTCAGAGCCACAAGACTGAAGAATGGGATTTGGGATAGTTGGAGCTTCTATCAGAGTAAATTAAGATCCAACATTTTGTTGTAGCCCCATTGATTTATGTATGATGGGCATATAGCCCAAAACTCATAATTATGGCTTGTACTAAAGTTGTTGACTCTGAATGACATAGTGGTATTATCTTTCCTTGAATAAATTGGATTGTTACAGGATGCCTTGCATGCCAGGCATGCGGCGGGTTGCCATCCCTGGATCCCATATTGGGTCTGGGGCATGATAGCTTTTGTGGTATCAGAGCCTAGGTTTGACCTTAGGGACAAATATAAGATGACATTAGGCAAAATAGTAGGAAGATACTAGGAGGGTAACAACTCTAAGAAGATTTTAAAGTAAATTTGTTTTGAAAGCCTAAAATTTAGGGGTTTGTAAAGATATTGATTGGAACCAAACTTAGCAGGAAATAATAATGCCTCGTCACACCAGAAGTATGCGATAAATTGAAGGTTCCCAGGCTGGTGACTCTGGCCAACAAGGAGGCCAGCAAACTTCTGGAGGCTCTGGTTCCATTAATTTGGCTGGCAATTGCCTGCAACAACGCCAGACTGAGATACTTTAGGTCCTCGTGGAAATGGTGCAGGCTATGCAATAGCAGATCTAACAAGTTGTGCATGCTCAGTCTGTCCCTCCTACTCCGCAAACTCCGCTAGTTGAACATGAACCACCAGTCCAGCTCACTCCGCCGCAACCCTGGCAAGGAGGAGGTCGGAGCTTTGCTGAGTTTAAGAGCTTAGCCCCTGCTCCCTTCTCTGGATCCACCAACCCCGTTGATGCTGAGGGATGGATGAGGGAGATGGAGACAGCCTTCATGGCCCATGGTATCCAGGAGGAGGAGCGGATTATATTTTCCACCTACCTCATTCAAGGGGAGGCATAAGATTGGTGGTTGTATGTGGAGCAGCGATTGGGTGGACAGGCTATTTCCTGGAGGGAGTTCAAGGAGGTCTTTTTCAACAAATACTTTCCCAGTAGTGTGCAAAGACAGATGGAATCTGAGTTTCTTGAGCTGGAGCAGAAGAATCTATCTGTGGCCCAATACGAAGCTGAGTTCACTAGGCTAGCCTGGTTTGCTCCGGAAATAGTGACCACTGAGAGAGCCAAAATCACCAGGTTCACTGAAGGACTGCGACCCAAACTGAGGCAAGCAGTCAATGCATTTGAACTCTCCACATATTATGCTATGGTGAGCAAAGCCCTGATGATCGAAAGAGATATGAATAGGAACCAAATGGAGTGGGAGCTATAGAGGAAGAGGAAGGGGTCTTCTTCGGGCCAACCACTTGTCCCTTTCGGAGAGATCAGTTGCCTCCTCCAGATCTGGGGATGAACTAGCAGCAGCAGTCGAGGACCCAGGGAAGGGTCTTCACCCTCACACAATAGGATGTTGCCGCTTCTAACTCCATTGTGATAGGTACACCTGTTACTTAAGTACTCCTTTAAGATTATTTCATTCATATACGATATAATGCATTGATCATGAATGATAAATAGGATAAGCAATATGACATCTAAGACAAACTAAACTTTGTTATCAGGGACATTTAAAGTAGGCAACACTTATGCTCAAATCTTAGTAGATCCGGGTGCCACGCATTCATTTATATCTGAGGCTTATCTTGCCAACAATGCATCATTGACACCTATTCCCCTAGAGCAAGAGTTGCACATTGCATTCCCAAATAGAGATGTTATCAAGGTGGACTCAGTATGCAAATCTTGCCTAATTAATTTGGAGGATAAAAGGTTGAAGGCCGATCTAATCATCCTTCCACTGAAGTCCTTTGATGTTATCTTTGGGATGGACTGGTTGGCCTCCTATCATGCTTCAGTAGACTGTTTCAGGAAAATAGTGATATTCAAAATTTCTAATCAGTCTGAATTCAGTTTTACTAGAAGCCAAGAACACCTGGCCTCAGTGTTTGTATCAGCATTGCAGGCTGCCAAATATTTGAAGAAAGGTGGCCAAGGGTTTCTTGCTGTGGTCAAAGACCTTCAGCAGGAAGAGGTCATGTTGGAGGATATTCCAGTGGCTAAGGAGTTTCCTGACGTCTTCCCAGATAATTTGACCGAATTGCCTCCAAATCGGAAAGTCGAGTTTACCATTGATTTAGTCCCTAGCACTGGACCTATATCCAAGGCCCCTTATCGCATGGCCCCAGCTGAGCTAAAAGAGCTGAAGGGCCAATTGCAGGAGCTCCTAGACCAGAAATTTATCAGGCCTAGTGTTTCTCCTTGGGGTGCTTTAGTATTATTTGTCAAAAAGAAAGATGGAAGTCTTTGGCTCTGCATTGATTACCGAGAAATCAATAAGGTAACAGTGTGGAACAAGTATCCCTTGCCGAGGATTGATGATCTATTTGATCAACTCCAAGGAGTTCAGGTATTCTCGAAGATTGATCTTCGGTCAGGATAACATCAACTCAAGATCAAGGCTGGGGATGTGCCTAAGACAACATTCAAAACTATGTATGGCCACTACGAGTTTTTGGTGATGCCATTTGGGTTAACTAATGCCCTGACAGCATTCATGGACTTGATGAACAGAATCTTTAAGCCATACTTGGATCAGTTTGTGGTTGTCTTCATTGATGAAATCCTGGTGTATTCTAAAAGCCAAAAGGAGCATGTGGACCACCTGAAGATTGTTCTGCAAACTCTTCAGGAGAAAAGGCTTTATGCCAAGTTGTAGAAGTGTGACTTTTGGTTGAGCCAAGTATCCTTCTTAGGACATGTAATATCTAAAAATGGCATAACAGTGGACCCAAAGAAGATTGAGGCGGTTGTAAACTGGAGTCGGCCTTCCAATGTAGCTGAAGTCAGAAGCTTTGTGGGGCTGGCTAGATATTATCATAGATTCGTGGAGGGCTTCTCTCACATTGCTCTACCGTGACTCACTTGACCCAAAAGCAAGCAAAGTTTGACTGGACTGAGGAGTGTGAGAGAAGTTTCCAGGAGCTGAAGCAACGCCTAGTGTTAGCCCCCGTCCTTACCCTTCCGTCAGGATCTAGAGGATTCACCCTATACACGGATGCTTCTTGGAAGGGATTGGGATGTGTTTTGATGCAAAATGAGAAGGTGATAGCTTATGCCTCCAGACAGCTAAAGCCATACGAGCAAAATTATCCTACTCATAACCTAGAGTTGGCCGCTGTGATTTTTGCCTTAAAATCTAGCGACATTATCTATATGGAGAGGCATGTGATATGTACACAGATCACAAAAGTCTAAAATACATCTTCACTCAGAAGGAGTTAAACTTGAGGCAAAGGAGATGGATGGAGCTACTAAAAGATTATGACCTAAACCTGCACTATCATCTAGGGAAGGCCAATATGGTAGCTGATGCCTTGAGTAGGAAGTCCTCCTCGGAGTTAGCTTCTATGATTACTTCTCAGCCTTACATCCAGAGGGATCTTGAGAAGCTAGAGGTTGAATTGCGAGTACAACGGTCCGATAGGCTTGTGGCAGCACTTGTACTCCAACCAACTCTATTAGACAGGATCAAGTCCTCCCAGAAAGAAGACTTGGACCTGCAAAAGATTAAGGAAGCTGTGGAGTCAGGGGTCCAAAATAAATTTATAATAATGAAAGATGGAACCTTGAGATTTAATGATAGGCTCTGTGTGCCAAATGTGGAGGATCTAAGGGCAGAGATTCTGAGGGAGGCCCACTATTCTCCCTATACAGTGCACTCAGGAGGTACCAAGATGTACAAAGACCTAAAAGAAAACTTTTGGTGGAAGGGAATGAAGAGAGACATTGCATAGTATGTGGAAAAATGTTTAGTATGTCAGCAAGTGAAGGCTGTGCATCAAAGGCCTACGGGACCCCTTCAATCTCTGATGATTCCACAATGGAAATGGAAGAAGATCACTATGGACTTCATGGCTGGTCTGCCTAAGACCCCTAGGAGCAACGATGCAATATGGGTCATTATAGACAGATTGACAAAGTCAGCCCATTTCTTGCCATTCAGAGTTAGGATTTCCAGTGAGATATTGGCCATCATGTATATTGAGCAAATCGTGAGGCTTCATGACATTTCTGTATCTATTGTATCAGATCAAGATACTAGGTTTGTGTCCTAATTCTGGAAGAGTCTTCATAGAGCTCTGGGGACCAAACTGAACTTTAGCACAACCTTTCATCCCAGACAGATGGGCAGTCTGAGACAACCATACAGACCATGGAGTACATATTGCGAGCCTGTGTGATGGACTTGGGCGGTGCTTGGGACAACCACTTATCTTTAGTGAAATTTGCTTACAATAACAGTTACCAAGCCAGTATCCAGATGGCTCCATTTTAGGCCCTGTATGGTAGAAAATGCAGATCTCCCATATGTTGGGATGAAGTAGGGGAGAGAAAATTGTTGAGCCCTGAGCTGATTCGACAGACAATAGAGAAGGTGCAGTTGATCAAGGAATGACTCCGCACAGCTCAGAGCCGATAGAAGAGCTATGCTGATGTGAGAAGAAGGGAGCTAGAAGTTTAGATTGGGGACCATGTCTTTCTGAAGATATTACCAACCAAAAATGTGATGAGATTTGGGATTAAAGGTAAGCTAAGTCCATGATACATTGGGCCATTTAAGATTCTGAGCAAAGTAGGGGAGGTGGCTTATAGCCTGGCATTACCTTCGGCACTCTCTGGGGTACACAATGTATTTCATGTATCCATGTTAAGGAGGTACATTTCTAACCCCAGCCATGTGATAGAATTTCAGCCCATGTAGTTAAGGAAGGATCTAATATATGAAGAGCATCCTATGCGTATTGTGGACCGCAAGGATCAAGTTCTAAGATGGCATAGCATTCCCTATGTCAAGGTTCAATGGAGTAACCATTCTAAGAAGGAAGCTATTTGGGAGCTTGAGGAGGAAATTAAAGAGAAATATCTTCAATTATTTGTAACATAGCATATGTAAATGAAAAGAAGATTAATCATATGATTAAAGCTTTAGATTCTAAGTGTTATATGAAGCACATCAATTTTGAGACCGAAATTTTTATAAGGAGGGAAGAATGTGAACCCCTGTTCCCCCACGGATCCTCATCATGTGAGGATCCACTATCTTTGACGGAGGAAGGGAGGCGCCACCCCTTCCTCCGCCATTGTTGACAGGCTTGGCAGGGGGGCACCGCAACCAGTCAAAGAGGGGGGGTGCCGACATGCCCCCTCTTCACACAAACATAGGGGAGGGGCTAACCCTCCTCTCGCCATGATATAAGGGGGGGAGCACCCCCCTTCTTCTCCTATGATCACCATCCCTCCATCACTGGTAAGCCCCTCCATTGAATCATCGGGAGAGCAAGAGAGAGAGAGAGGTGGCCTCCCTTCATCACGGAACCAAGCTGGTTCACGGCTTGGTTCAGGCCGGCAGAGTGCCTGTCGCCTCGCCGGGCCTGGGCAGCGGCCAGTGGCCCTCACTGGTGTCGGGCGACCGTCCGGTGAGGGTCCGGCTAGCCGTGGTGGTCGGCTGTGCCACCGGCACGGTTCCATGCCGCGGACAACGAGAGAGAGAAAGAGAGAGATAGAAGGAGAGAGAGAGGGGGAGCTCGGTCGCGGCGGTGACCGGCTCTGGATCGGTCATTGGCGGTCAGGCCACCCCGGGGAGAGGCCGGCGGCGGCCCTGGCTGCTGGCACAAGTCTCCCCTATTTTGGGTGAAACAGGGGAGCACGGGGGATGAAGACGGCTTAGCGAGCCGGTTGGGCCATCCCACTTTGGGCATTGTTGGGCCAACTTTGAGCCATTTTTGGACTACGTTTTGGGCCCTGTATTATGCCGAAAATGAAGAAAATAAAAATATGGTCTAATTTGGTGTTAATTCTAGTTTCTTGAGGTATTTTTTTTTCCCCATTTGCGCATATATATTGAGAAATATTCAAACCCAAAGTTGAGCCCAGGATTAGTTTGGGGTAGAATTTAAGGGACGCTTTATTATTCAAATTTTAGAGACTTAATTGGGTAAAATGATGCTATAGGTACCCAGATGTCCAAATAGCTGGTTTACAACTTGGGATTTGCGTACTAAGGTAAGAAAACTAATTATCATGATTTCATAAATTATTTAATATATAAATCTTTGGATTTATAACTATATGCATATTTATAAAATGAGACAAAATGAAATTTTACTATTTAATTTAATAAATAGTACTACGAGTATGCAATTGGGTATCTGTTATAATTATATATAATTGCTAATATTTTGCAAAGTAGTAGATTATAAATGTGCAAAAATTGAATGATGTGATTATTTCGGCTTTGCAAAATATACTGGTACTATTGATGTATTTTTATGCTATGAATGTACAAACCATTGTATATATGATATGAGAAGCTTATGATGATGCATGATATGTTACATGCAAATATGGCGATGATATTGAGATATATTTATATGTATCACCGCGGTTCTTATATGATATGAAATGACGTGAAATGCCAAGTGATACAAGACTCGCCTTTACAGGGGAAGATATGAAGGACACACATCTGTAAGATGTGTTATGATTGATTATGATATATGGCATGACGCTGGTATCAGGACCCTTCCTCTTAGGGGACATTAAAGAGTGATACACTAAATGGGTGTTGTAGGACCATGGGACACATAAGGAAATAGTAATCATATAAATACATTGGATTTGTTTATATTATATATTACAACATTTATTGCATGAATAAGCTTTCAAAATTATTTTAAGCAAATGATATGCTTAATCTGATAATTTGGCAAGTGTATTGAAACTGAAAGCTTATTGTCAAAAAGTTGATTTGATTTGATAATATCTTCAAATGATTAATGAATTATATTATATTAGGCTTGCTTATTGAGCGTGAGCTCATATAAATCTCACAATGTTTTTCAGAGCCACAAGACTGAAGAATGGGATTTGGGATAGTTGGAGCTTCTATCAGAGTAAATTAAGATCCAACATTTCGTTGTAACCCCATTGATTTATGTATGATGGGCATATAGCCCAAAACTCATAATTATGGCTTGTACTATAGTTATTTCTGAATGACATAGTGGTATTATCTTTTCTTGAATAAATTGGATTGTTACAAGACGCCTTGCATGCCAAGCATGCGGCGGGTTACCACCCCTGGATCCCACATTGGGTCTGGGGTGTGACACAGTTCCAAAAGTCTCCCGACGGCCTAGGCGGCTCTCGGGTCATCCCTCAGGCCAATGCGAAGAAACCTCCGAGATGGTTCCAAAACGCTCCCGATGGCCTAGGCAGTTTTCAGGTCACCCTGCGGGTCAGCACAAAGAAACCCTCGAGGCGGTTACGAAGAAAAAGGACTCCGACAGCCCAGGCGGCTCTCGAGACATCACTTGGGCCAGCCAAGGAAACCCCTGAGTCGATTTTAAGAGGCTTTCAAGCTTGCCTCAGTGGCCCTTAATCAACATCAGCATCCTAAAGTCGCTTCGGCAAACATTCAAGGGACAAAGGACTTAGCCATTGCTAAAAGTATACACAAGTCTCGTACCAGGCAGCCGACTCCCGAGGTGAGTCGTGGACACTCCTTGCCAAATCTAAAGGCCGAAGTCAAGACACGAATGCAATAAAATAAGGGTGCTACAAAAAGCTAAGTATATTATACTTGAACAAATTTTTCTTTTTTATTAATGTTTGAATGCAGTACAAAAGCTGATTCAAGATCAATTATAGTAAAGAAAAATCAAAAACAAATAAAAGTATGGAAGCCTACGGCTCGGCGAGACCTGGTCCATCATCGGCATCATCCTCCTCCGACTCTACTTCATCTGGATCCCTGGGTTGGATGTTATCAAATCTGCCGAACTTGAAGACCCAGGAGATCTTATCTTTGCAGTGCTCGAAACCCTTGAAGTAGCTATCAAGAGCCGCCTCTTCAACCTCTCTGGCAAAGACTTTGAAAAGATGATGGTGACCTAATAATGGCGCTTCGCCTTTTTTGTCGCTCGAGAGGTAATTCCTCGATCTCTCCGATGGGCGACATTACTTTTGTACTTATCCTTAAATGATGAAGGGACTTCGAAAAGACCCTGCCTTTTGAGAGGCGTGTGCCCACCTCCGGCGATTAATGGTGCATAAGACTCAATGATGACAAGAAGCTTTACGCTCCTCTCGCTTAGCGGGCATGAACATGTGATCACTTAAGCTCAAGAGCGGAGGAGTATCTGATGTGGTTGATGAAGCCACATGGAAGTAAACGATCAAAACTAGCTGACGGTAGAGATTAAAAAGGCTTCGACCTTTGGACCTGGCCTCTCAAGGCGGCCCCGGCCTCCTAGGGCGGCCCCGATCTCCCAAGGCCTAACCCATCAATCACTTGCGATCCCACATGACCCACCCATCATCTGCGGTCTCACATGGCCCACCTGCCATCTGCGGTCCCATATGACCCACCTACCATCTATAGTCCCACATAGCCCACCTATCATCTGCGGTTCCACGTGGCCCACCTACGGCTACTGCATATGCCCGACAAGACTTGGCCTACCAACCATCTGCAGCATCGCGTCTGACAAGACTTGGCCCACTAACTGGCTGTAGCCGTCCATATCAGACAGAGAGATGGCCTGCTAGTTTTGACAGGCCAGGTGGCGGACATCTTCTGTTACTGTCCGCCTTGCCACTTATCCTATGCAAAACCATGGCATCTCGAGATCAACAATTGTCCAAAAAGGAGTAAGGGAGACTCCCGATCAGGTATAAGAACCTTCGCTCATGACGAGGAAAGGGACTTCAAGCTCTAACTCATTCTTCCTCTTGAATATTTACCGGTGTTTTTCAAACCACTCATTGAGCATCGGAGGGTCCTCATGGGAATAACCGGTCCCCAAAAACTTTTTTACAGGACCCCCATCCAAGGTGGAGGCATTGAAAGACTCCACAGCCCATTCTCATCGGCTATCGGACTTCGGATCTTACCTGACGCTCGAGGGAGGTGATTTGGTGGAAACACATGATTATCACAGCGGAGTAAATCTTTTGGGTAGTACTAAAATTATCTTTCGAACTTCTCCAAACGGAAGTAAAACCATCTAATTTCATAAGGGCAAATTCAATATTTTACTCAATAGCTTGACGGTATTAAGATGATGATGGTTGGAATGGATTTTTTTACTCCAAAATGAATGTTTTGAGGTTTTTAATTTTTTTTCCTTTTAGGATCAATATATAAATTGGTCAAATTTGAGAAGAATTTGTTGCAATTTCTTTTAAGAGATTTTGATGGATTCTGGTTAATTTTATAATCTCAGCAAAACCTGTAAACTTCTCCAAAGTGGCAGGCTATGAGCACACATTTAGACTTGTTCTTGAAATCGCCACTAACAAAAGTTTTTCCTGTACTTCCTGGAAGATATCCATGAGAATGAATGATAACTGCTCACACTACCATGAACCAAAGAGGTATAAGAGTCTCTGCACTAATTGAACACCACTAACAGAAGTGTTTCCTGACACTCTCTAGATGTAAAGGCTGTCAAACAGAGGCTATCCATGAGCATGAATGATAACTGCTCACACTACTATGAACCAAAGAGGTATAAGAGTATCTGCACTAATTGAACACATGATAGGTGCAGAGACATCATAGTCAACAGACTTTCTTGGCCAGCAGACAAATATCTTTCACCTACTCGATCGAACTAATCACAATTTTAATTTATTAGCAAGCAAAATAACAAGATCACATGTGCTGGTTTCCAAGTACTAGATCATCTACATTTCCTACTGCCCATTCAATTTAAACCAAGTTTATAAAGACAAGAAGACAAAATGCCTTCGATAACAAAGTTCTCCAAGGAAATGCCTCTCACTTTGGAAGGTATAATAGAGATGCAAGATACCTGGTAGCTTGTGCCAACTTGAGCATTCTTTCTGAACATAAAAGAGGAAGAAGAAATCATCACAAGGCTAGTGAAGCTTGATATGTTAAATTTTGGTTGGATCCTCATGAGTAGTAGTACTTCAACCATAACGTGTGGTAGGCTTAGTTGATATTCTGGATGTCAGGATCAAATCTTGACAGATTTTAATTAAATGGCAAGTCAAAAGGTTCTCTTCGTGGTGGCACATGAAAACTATTTCAAACCTTAACAGGTTTGAGTGGCATGTTGAAGCCCTTTGTATATGGATGTCATCTTTGCACCATGGCAGGCCTAAAAGAAGAGGTTGGTAAGTCTATGCTGCATGATGTCAGCAGAAAAGGAGCAAGTGGGAAAGCCCCCACTCTCTCTCTCCCTCTCTCTCTCTCACATATGAAAACTACATCAAACCTTAACAGGTTTGAGTGGTATGTTGAAGCCATTTGTATAGATGTCATCTTTGCACCATGGCAGGCCTAAAAGAAGCGGTTTGGTAAGGCTATGCTGCATGATGTCAGCAGAAAAGGAGAAAGTGGGAAAGCCCTACTCTCTCTCTCTCTCTCTCTCTCTCTCTCTCTCTCTCTAGATTTCTGAGTTATGCTATCACGGTTCAAAAATTCCCCCAATGAAAAATTCCTTGTTCACTAGTATCTACATCATCAACAAGAAAACTCTGAGAGCTTGCAGAGCTTTGTCACATTATTCTTCATCATTCTCTCTTGTTCCACTAGACAAAATGCCCGAAGACTGCTTGCAAACCTTGTCACAGGCTTCAATTTATAAGCCTGAAGCCAAGAACAGTTCTACCTCATTAACAGACCGTGCTTTTTTTTTTTTTTTGGTACAGATGGAAGATCACACCAGTCTAAGATGACTCAAGCCCAATCTATCATAGTACAAAAGTTGAGAAAGGATAGGAGGACAACTATCTCCGGGCTGCCACCGCTAGAATTCAGAATGGCCGCCACCCTAGCGGCAATCCAATCAGCCACTGAGTTGGCTTCCCTGTAGGAATGACGGATCTGGATGTTATGAATCCCCTGGAGTAGAGAGCGAATATCAGAGATCAAAGGGTTGGTTGGCAGTTGGTTACCATGGTCCTGACGAAGCCACCGAATCACGGTGACGGCATCCCCCTCAAGGATAATACGACCGGTGCCGATGCTGCGAATAGCACAGAAAACCCCAGCCCAAGCAGCGTAAAGCTCCGCAAGCAGCACTGAGGAACAGGAGACTAAATCCACCAGCAGATAGCAGAGCTCTATTAGATCTCCGAATGACATAACCCGATCCGACAGATCTACCATGAACACTCTCATCAAAATTGATTTTGACGAACCCTGAAGAAGGGGGTACCTAGGAAATAAGGACCATACAACGGTGCGCTGCCGGGGCAGCATAGGAACCCTAGGGGCCAGGGCTATCACAATAACGAACCAGATACTGGGAGATGTACTCAGTAGATAAAGACAAAGTAACCCTCACCACCCTATGCGACGGGGCAGACTCATGTATAAAGACAATCCGGTTCTAGGCTAACCAGATTTGATAAGCAATGAAGCCCTCGTCGAACCCTGCTTGCAGCGGCCTCTCCTGACATCCTGCCTGATCAAGTCAAGAAAGGAAAGACAATGAGAAGAGGAGGCACCATCCCAATGCCGGTCGCCAGCAATCTCCCAAATATGGCTTGCCCTCAGACAAGTAAAGATGGTGTGATCCACCAACTCCTCCTGGCGCTCTTTGTAACCCAGTAGAAATGACCTTGCAGCATCAAGAGGTAAGTCCCTGTAACTCTTCATGCTTCAGCTCATGCACACCCTAATGCCTTCCATTTCTTGCCCGCAATAATTAATGGATGGATTGATGATAATAAGCACATGAGCTAGACAAATCAACAAATCAATAAAGATTGGGATGGCTGAACAAACATTCTCCTTCGATATGCATGCTATAATATAATCTTCATAATCAACATGGTCTTAATACAATATAATCTAACGACAGACATGCCATTTAATGTTTATTTCATCCAATATCAATTTTATATAATGCATCAATAGAAGTAATATGCATGTTATTTGTAATAAAATTGATTTTATTATAATAATATCGACTTTGCAAGGCATATAGGTTTTTTCAAGGAGGAGGATTGAAGCAAAATGTAAATAGGCTTCATCTTCATCACTTTGAGATATTATTCAACACAAGCAGGCCATCAGCTTCAGGACTGAGGATGAAGAAGCGTAGGTACACATGGAATAAGCCCAATGGAAGCTCGAGTTCAGTGTCCAGAATCGGATGAGCATTAGTATATGTTGGGTTGTGTAGGTTTTGGGCCATGGCCACAGAGAGCCTAGAAAGATTACTGATGTGTGCGAATTCTTTGTTTTGTATGATACTTATATTTATATATATATAAGTCTTTATGTACTGCATGCTAGGTCGTGTGCATCATTGATCATCCATGATCAAAAACAATTTCATTGAAGACTTTTCCCGTATATATTGCAATTGCCAGCTGGTATAGATGTCAAACATGTCAGGTAGCACGTAGCTTGGCCTAACCTAAGATAACATAGGCCATACTAGACCTTAGCATGGCTGCTATAATAGTTGTGTCAGGTCCCAATCATATCTTATCGACCTAGAATGGCTTGATTCGACATAACACAAGCCATGCCAGGAACAGCATGGCTGCTATAATTAATAATCATATCAAGCCAAGCAGTGTCAATTAATTGTATCGTCCCGATCTAGCATAGCCCATGAAATAGGTACACAACTCGGTCTTCTAGCATGATCGTCCGTAGGCCATCTTGACTCTTTAACATTCGAACAGCTAGTTTTAAGATTTTTTTAATTCATTTTGAGAGTATTCTTTTCATATTTAATTTTTTTTTTTTTTTTAAAAAACTTAGTTTAAAAATTAAAAATGATTGGCTTAGTGGGTTGTATGGGCTGAGGCATGCCATGAGCTGGCATGTAATATAATTCAACTCAACTAGACCATAGAAAAGATGGTGCCTGAAGGGACTTCAGCAAAACTTTAGTAATCAGAGATGTCCTTGTGGCACTTCTGCAATGAGGACTTAGATTTCTCCTTTGTAATAAAAAAAA
>UESW01003634.1:0-14295 GCA_900491605.1 Calamus simplicifolius
ACCGTTTTGGTTCCAGGACCATCAAATCCAAAGGAAAAGATTGATGTCTTTCTGCAACCGTTGGTGGCCGAATTGAAAATGTTGTGGGAAACAGGAGTGGTAGCCTACGACATTTCTATGAAACAAATTTCTTAATGAGAGCTGCTTTGATGTGGACAATAAGTGATTTTCCGGCATATGCAATGTTGTCTGGTTGGAGCACTGCTGGACGTCTGGCATGCCCTCATTGCATGTATGATTCGGATGCATTTACATTGCAGAAGAGTGGTAAGCAGTCATGGTTTGATAACCATAGGAAGTTCTTGCCCCCAAATCATCCTTACAGGCGTAACTTGATCGCCTTCCGGAAGAACAAAGCAGTCACAAAATTTGCCGAACCGGTTAGGTCCGGCACGGATCTATTTGATTCTATAGAGAATTTGGGGTTGATGTATGCATGGGAACCAGATGCAGATAGAATAAATAGCCGTATATGTAAAGAACATAACTGGAAGAAGCGAAGTATATTTTGGGATTTGCCTTATTGGAGCACAAATCTCATCCGGCACAACTTGGATGTCATGCATATCGAGAAAAATTTCTTTGATAACATATTTAACACGGTGCTAAACATCCCGGGAAAAACAAAAGATACTGCAAAGTCAAGAGAAGAACTTAATCAGTACTGCAGAAGAGGTGATTTGAGAAGGAGTGCCGATGGGACCTATCCTAAGCATGTTACACTCTTGACAGAAATTCACGAGAAGTTTTATGTAACTGGCTTAGAGGGTTAAAATTTCCAGATGGTTATGCCTCAAATATCGGTAGGTGTGTGGACATGCATAAGCTCAAGTTGTTCGGCATGAAGAGCCATGACTGCCATGTTTTCATGCAACGATTATTACCTATAGCTTTTCGTGAGTTGCTTCCGCAACATGTCTGGAAGGCAATTACGGAGCTCAGCTTATTCTTCAAGGAGTTATCTGCCGCAGTCATTACTTCTGCATCCATGGCAAGGCTTGAGGAGGAATTCCAATTATTTTATGCAAGCTTGAGCGAATATTTCCTCCCAGTTTTTTTGACTCAATGGAGCATTTACCGGTTCACTTGCCATACGAAGCGAGCATAGCTGGTCCGTGCAGTATCGCTGGATGTATCCTTTCGAGAGGTAAATATATACATCATTAAGATATGTTGACATTTGAAATATTATTTCATTGCTTGAAAAATTCGTTAATTTTTTGTTGCAACTTTACATATAGGTATCTTAAGAAGTTAAAAAATAATGTGCGTAATAAGGCAAGGGTTGAAGGTTCTATATGCAATGCACACTTGGTCGAAGAAGTTTCAGCTTTTGCCTCGCATTACTTTGAGGGTCACGTCCACACGAGGAGCCGAAATCATGGTCGTAACGATGACGTATGTGTGGACGAAGCAGAAGCTAATGACGGTAGAATATCAATTTTTAAAGCTATCGGCCGTTCATTTGGTGGGCAGAAGTCAAGAAATCTTAGCGATATGGAGTATAATGCAGCACATTATTACATCCTAATGAACTGTCGAGAAGTCGATCCATATATTGAGTAAGTGTATACTTCAATGCTAAATTGAAAATTTAAATTTATATAATAATATACCATAATATTTAATTTCTAACAGTAGTTTTCATCCTTTTCATCCCATAAGGATGTTTTGTGATAGACAACGACAGATGAATCCCGACATCAGTCAAGTTGCAATTGGGCAGAAATTAGAAACGGAGTTTGCTTACTGGTTTTATGAATTTGTGAGTAGTATCACTCAATCAATTTCGATAATGGCAATTATTTTTTGAATTGGATGTCAATAGCTTATTAATTTATAGGTCAACGGTCCATGGTCGACAACCGACAATATTTTCATTAAATGTCTATCGCAATGGCCATTGAAGACCGTAACAACCTCTACTGGCTATTTTGTAAATGGGTACAAATTTCAGATTGAACGATTAGCAGCTTCAAGAGGCACTCAGAACTGGGGCGTGTGTGTAAAAGGAGAAAGTGTTGGAGCAAATATGCAGGATTATTATGGAAAGTTAGTAGAGGTGGTTGAAGTTGAATATCCCGGTTGGCCTTTAAAACGAACCGTATTGTTTCGTTGTGATTGGTTCGATCCGATAATTCCTGTGGGCAAAAGGGTTCATAACGACTATAATTTGGTTGAAGTGAACCATCGACGAAGATTACAGAAATATGACCCATTCATCCTTGCATCCCAAGCTCAGCAAGTCTTTTACTGCGGATATCCAAGTTTGCGCAACGACAAGCGAGATTGGTGGGCCGTTTCTAAAATCGTCCCACGTTCAACAATCGTATTAGAGGAGAGTTCATCAAGTCAATCAGCCGAGTGCCCTGCATTTCAAGAGGATGAGATGGAACTGCATGCAATTGAGGACGACACAAGAGCTCCTGAAACATCACTTAGAGATCCAAGTGGTGATGTCCAAGAAATTGCGGATGCAAATGTTCGGTTTCCTTCCGATAATGAAACTGATTCGCAATCCGATACGGCATCGGATGTTGAACCAACATTTCACGAAACAAATGACAACGATTAAACATAAAGGTTTTTTAAAATTTAACTTTTTTTTATAAGTGTTAAATTCGTACATAGTCAATCATTAATCGTAATTTAATTGTGTGAATCCTTAGTATTTTCAGTATGAGGGGCAGAGGTAGATCTACCGACGATAGATTGGGTGAGCAGAGACGTAGTTTGGATCCTTCGACATCAGATCACATGAGCGTCGGAGATGGAGAGTTTGGATCTCCAGCAGAGGCGCAGCCTTCGACCTCTGCACCAGTATTACCATCTACCCGATCGGCACAGACCTCCGAGAGTTCTTCCACCTTCGGCCGCACTTTACTTCGACTTGATGCTCAGGGGATGTAAGTATATATTAATTACAAATATTTGTTAATGTTTTTAAGTCATTAACTTATAAACTTGCATTTTTTTAACAGATTCATTGAGCAGCATCATGTCTCCAGCCACATCAGCGCCGTTTTTCAGAGGCGTGCAGATCCCAGTGGCTACGATTGGCGCCACGTATCGCCGGCCACGAGGGAGTTTTATTTTTCTGAGTTTCAGGTAAACTTATTAAATACAATTTAGCAGTGATATATAATTCTTTAAAGTTAATAAATTCAGAAACTAACTGTTTATTTTAATGCAGAAAAATTTACGTGGGATCCTGCCACCCATGATGCCATTAGGGCAGCATGGGAGGCTCTGACGCGACGCCGATACTCCGACATGCTTCATCGTTGGAGGTCGTCGGGTCAGCGTCCTGCGCACGTGCCAGAGGGTATTTGGCACGAGTGGCAGCAGGCCTGGGAGTCCGATGGCTGGCGCAGGAGGTCCGCATCAGCCAGCACGAACCGCCGATCTGAGAAGGGCGGTCGTGGCACGGGTCTCTCCTGTCATACATCGGGCTCCATTTCGATTCAGGAGCACAGACGGCGTATGGTAAGAAAACATAAATATTTTAATTACTATTTTAGTTCTTTACAAATATTTTATTAATATCATTTTTTTTTGTTATAGACTGAGCAGGAGGGCGGAGATCCTGGTGAGTTTCGTCTATTCAGGGCGACACACACCAGGAGGGACGGCTCCTGGGTCGATACGCGATCACGGGAGGTTGCGGTAAGAAATTAGATTTATGTAGTATGTTTAATTTTAAAATTTTATTTCTAGAAATTTATTAACTCATTTATTATTGATTTCATAATTTCAAGCACGAGTCGACGAGCTTCGATCCCAGGCATCACAGGTCGACTCTACTGATGGGGAGACGCCCGTCGAACTCTCAGCAGAGGAGAGTCGACGTGTGTTTTTGGAGGCTGTTGGTGCCCAGCCACGAGACCGCAGGGTCTATGGTATGGGCACTAGAGCTTCTACATTTTTCCCCATCAGGCCTCCAGCTCGCGAGTTCCTGCTGATCTTCCTCCCGAGCGTTTACAAGAGCTTCGCAGATCTATTGCAGAGGAGCTTCGCCAGGAGGTCGAGCAGGATTTTGAGGATCGTATGCGAGGCCGGGATCAGGAGGTTGCAGACATGCGAGATGAGATGCATATTTGCGGGATATGGTTAGACGCTTGTCGCAGAGTCTTCAGCCTCCACAGCCTTCACAGCCTCACGTGATCGTTCAGATTCTTGATGTATTTTTTTTTTTTTTTATGTTGTAAAAACTTTTAAATTTTAATATATAAATTATTTTTGAAATTTATTATTGTTTGGATTGAGTGAAAAATGTTTGTATCAATATTTAGATTTAGCGAAATTTTATTAACTGTTTTAATTTTTAATCATTTAAATATTTTTAAAAACAAAATTTGCGACGCTTAGCGACTGATATTGGATCACTAATATTTTAAAAATTATTATTAAATATTGCGACGCAATGACTAGCATCGCAATAATTTAAAAATAAATTTAATAGCGACGCATTAGCAACTACAATTGAGTCGCTATTTTATCTTAAAAATTATTTTAAAATATTGCGACGCAATTACCTTGCGTCGCAATATTTTAAAATAATTTTTATTTGCGACGCATTAGCAACTCAAATTGCGTCGCTATATACCAAATTATTATTATTAAATATTGCGACGCATCTGGATGAGTCGCAATTTTGCGACCCAATTTAGTGCATCACAATATTTAATAATTTTTTTTGTTTTAAAAATTAATTTTAAATATTACGATGCAAATTAGTGCATCGTAATATTTAATAATAATTTTTTTAAAAAAATTAATTTTAAATATTGTGACGTAATTTAGTGCGTCACAATATTTAATAATAATTTTTTTCTAACTAATTTATTTTTAAATTTAGCGATGCATTTGTATGCGTCGCAATATTGCGACGCAATGTGGCGTCGCAAGAGCGTCGCAAAGAGTCGCAATATTGCGACGCAATTGCGACAAAAGAGTATTGCGACGGACAGTTGAGCGACGCCCTCATTGCATCACTATTGCGTCGCAATATCATGTTTAGCGACGCAATTGCGATGCAATTGGGCGTCGCAATATTTAAAATCTCTGCAGTGCACACTGAGTCTGATCATGAGACCCCACCTCATCCTAGGAGAGCCCAATAGCCTGACCTTTACATAAGGCCAAACCTAGAAGACCACTTCGACCTGATCCAATCCTAGATGTCCTCCCTATGAGACCCAATCATGAGGCAGTAGACCAAGAAGAAAGAGCCCTTAGAAGTGTCAGACTTGAAGCACCTACTTTCGATGGCTCTATGGACCCTAAGGACTACCTAGATTGGGAGGAAGGGATGGACTAGTACTTTGACTGGTACGACATGTCTGAAGAGCATAAGTTTAAGTTTTCTAAGCTCAAGTTAGTATGACAGGTTAGGTTACTGATAAACGGCTAAATAATTATCATTAAACCTATTAATTAATAATTTAATGTATCTATTATTATTTAATATTTTAATATTTTATATAATATTTTAGATAAAACCTTATCAATTTAAAGAGCTCGATTTTAGGGATTTAACGACGCAAACGGCACTCAAATCGGACTTAAATGAGCTCGGAATTGATTTTATAAGGATTTAGCATGGATTTCAAAGCAAAAACGGCAAACACATTGCCGACTTCATCGTCTTCTCAGCCGTTTTTCTTTATTTTCATCCGATTCTTCTCTTAATTAATTCTAACCATTTCCTCCACCAATTAAGGAATAGATTAGATAGGAAGTTATCAAATTGAATGAATTACATTCATCTTAAAGGAATTTGGATTTTATTCACGATTTATCAGGATTTTCTTCGTTGCTTCCGCTTCTCTGTTTTGAAACAGAATTCTTAGCCGCGTCTTCTCCGCATCCGGGGCCTCTACAAATAGCAGCAGAGAAGTGTCGTTTGGAAGGAAGTCTGGGAAGCAGTCGTCCGTGAGATCCGTTCCAAGCCCGAGCTTTGTTCCCAGGCGTTCCAGCCATGGAGATGCCCTGTTCCAGGCTATGAGAACGAGAAGCTCTGTTCCAGGCGTCCTCTATTCATTGGAAAGAAGTCCGTGAGAGAATTTGGGGAGTCTCGAGGAGCTCTCATGTGGATCCGTCCATCCCGGAAGATCTGTTCAGCCGCGTGGAGGTTGCTGTTGAAAAGAAGAGGCTATGCAATCGTGTTCCTCTGTTCAGAGAGGGAGGTCGTGATCCGTCCGTGGTTCATGGATGTCTGTTAGGAGGCATCTGCCAAAAGTCTTCACTCCGGTTTAATCTGTCTCTGTCTTTGGTTTGATGTAGAGAGAATTTATTGCTTTCTTATTGTCTTCTTCATGTAATAACTTTTTAATTTATATGAAATAAAGTTTCTATTCATGTTTAATTATTATTAAATTATATTTAAGTGAAAATAATTTAGACTGATTTATTCTTAAAAGGGACGGCCGTGATCTACGGGTACGAGCCGTGCTCTAATAAGATAAACCATATCTTATTATTTTGCACTACTAATTATCTACTTAGTTATCTATTTAGTTAAATTTATAAAATTATTTCAAGATAATCGCTAAAGTCCCTGTGGAATCGATCCCTTACTCTCGCTATTCTAATAGTGAAATTAAGGTGTTTTAATCGTTGCGCTATGACACGCATCAGTTATACTGGGCCACCTTAGAGCAAAGGAAATTATTAGAGGGTAGAGACCCCATAGTCACCTGGCACGCTATGAAGGCTAGACTTAGGTTCAATTATATCCTCACATCGTATAAACAAAGCCTATTGGACCAGTGGTAGGGATTAATTCAGGGTAGTAAAACTATGAATGAATACATGCTACATTCCAAGAGTATACCATGAGGTGTAATATTGTTCAGTCCGAGGAAGCCACCTTATCCAAGTTTAGGTATGGCATGAGAGCAGATATTCAAAGAGAACTCTGCCTAAGAAGGGTACACGATTTAGAAGAAGCTTACCAAGTTGCTAGGGATTATGAATGTTTTCAGAGAGGGTCACCCTATCGTAGATCAAAGGCTACCAAGAGCCCTAGCCCATATCTAGGATCTAGCCAGGCCTATCCTAGTCGTTCCAGACCTACCCAGTATTTAGACCCCCGCCAGACTTTCTCGAGTCAACCCAACACTAGCCGACCCAGTACAATCCAAACTGAGTTGAGTCAACCCTAGAATAGTACCCCTATACCCCATAGAGAGGATAAGGGCAAATCTGTAGAGGTCCAAAGAAATTTCAACCCCTAGATCAAATGCTTTAGATGCAACAAACCGGGACATATGATCAGCCAGTGCCCAATCAGATCCCTTCATATAGATGAGTTACCTGAGACTGAATCTGAGTCCCTAGTTGAGCTTGAGGGAGAGGTCTATGAGGCTGATACCCATCTAATAGATGAGTACGATGGAGAGGAGGAAATATTTGAGTCTGAAGACCTACTAGGAGTGGTTAGATGTATCTTGATCCAGACTCAAACTAAGGACTAAGAAGATTGGCATAGGACTAACATCCTACAGACTTTTATTAAGATAGGGGATAAGGTGCTCAAGATCATAGTGGATAGCGGGAGTTGTGTCAATGCCATCTCTACCAATACACTTAAGTCATTAGGATTGACCACAGTTTCCCATCCTAGTCCCTATAAGGTCTCATGGGTAGATTCCACCTCTATCCCAATTAAGTCCAGATGCCAAATACTAATCAAATTGCAAAATTATGAGGAAAAGGTCTGGTGCGATGTAATTCCTATGGGTGTTAGTAGTATTATATTAGGTCAACCTTGGCTTTACGATCATGATGCCACCTTATTTTGTCGATCCAACATCTGCTCTTTTAAACACAATGGGAACAAGTATGTGAAACATCCAACTCCACCTAGGGACCCAATTAAGAAAGGATCTAGCAACCTTAAGGATAGCAAGCCAAGAGTTAATTTGATTAAAACTAAGGAATTAGAAAAGGACATCACTGTGGGTAATCCTGTTTGGATTTTGACCACTAAAGAGATCTATGAATCAGTCCAAAAGGAACAACCCCAGAAGTAATTGAGATCCTAGAGGAGTTTAAGGATGTCTTCCCTGAAGAATTGCCTGATTAGTTACCACCCCTGAGAAACATCCAACATGCCATTGACCTGATCCCAAGATCCACCCTCCCAAACCTTCCCCATTATAGGATGAACCCCACTGAGCATCAAGAACTACAAAAATAAGTGGGAGAATTACTTAGGAAAGGTTTCATTAGGGAATGTGCATGGACAGTAGGGCCATCAACAAAATCACTATCAAGTATATGTTTCCTATCTCCAGACTAGATGACATGTTGGACATGATGGCGGGTGCCACTATCTTTTCCAAAATAGACCTTAAGAGTGGCTACCATCAGGTTAGAATTAGACCAGGGGATGAGTGAAAGACTGCATTTAAGACTAGAGATGGTCTGTTTGAGTGGGTCGTGATACCTTTGGGTTGTCAAACGTACCTAGCACATTCATGAGAATCATGACCCAGGTCCTGAAAGAGTAGACGAAAAAATTCTTAGTGGTCTATTTTGATGATATATTAATTTATAGCAAGACCAAAGAGGACCATCTTAACCATCTCAGATTAATATGTCAGACCCTTAGAGAGAATAGCCTATATGCAAACCTTAAGAAGTATGATTTCATGATGCATAGGGTTATCTTTCTAGGTTTTGTGGTAACCCCAGAAGGTATTTCAGCGGATCCTGAAAAGGTTAGGTCGATCGTAGAGTGGCCGATACCCATGAACGTCCATGATGTCTGCAGCTTCCATGGCCTAGCAACCTTTTACAGGAGATTCATTAGGGGATTTAGCACCATCATTGCACCCATCACTGATTGTATTAGGAAGGGTAATTTTAAGTGAACTAAGTCAGCTAATAAGGCCTTCCTAGAGCTTAAGGATAGGATGACTCATGCACCCATACTTATACTTCCAGACTTTTCTAACGTGTTTGAGGTTGCGTGCGACACATCGGGAGTAGGCATAGGTGGAGTGTTAAGCCAAGAAATCACCCCATAGCTTTCTTTAGTGAAAAACTAAATGAAGTTAAACTTAGATATTCCACCTATGATAAAGAATTCTATGCGGTAGTACAAGCCCTTAAGTATTGGAGACATTACTTACTACCGCAGGAGTTTGTCTTATTTTCTGATCATGAGGCACTACAAAAGAAGCTAAATTCTAGGCACGGCAAATAGGTTGAATACATTCAGGCATACACTTTTGTTTTGAAACACCGTGCCGGTATAGAAAATAAGGTAGCACATGCCCTAAGCCGTAAGTCTTTGTTGTTGAGTACTGTTAGCACCAAAGTTATAGGGTTCGACTGGAGACCTGTTATGACTTTGGTAAAATTTATAAGATCCTTCAGCTAGGGCCATCCAGTATCAGTGGAGATTATACCATCCAGGATTGTTATCCTTTTAGGGGCAATAGACTTTGTATCCCTAGGACGTCACTTAGAGAATTTCTAGTCTGGGAAACGCATGCTGAGGGATTAGCTGGTCATTTTGGAAGAGATAAGACTATTCTAGCTGTTGCCCAGATGTAGCAACCCAAGAGGGGGGTGAATTGGGTTATTAAAAAAAATTGATTACTATGCAAGTATGTGCTTAAACCCTAATTTGATTTGCAACGGTTTAGTGGAGTGCACAGATGATAACAGTAGAGAATCAAACAACCACAAACACACAGAAGTTTATAGTGGTTCGGTGCCAAACTCAGCACCTACATCCACTCCCCAAAACCTTTGGGAATTTTCACTAATCGTATCACAACGATTACAACCTCTAGCCAAACCAGGCTAGCCCTCTTTTATACGGCACAAGGTAGCCAAAAACCCCTAGCCACACCAGGCCAGTCCTCTTGTTTCACGGCACAAGGAAGCCAAATCCCCTAGCCAAACCTAGGCTAGTCCTCTTATTTCAAGGCACAAGGAAGCCCAAAATAATCGGTTAACACTAACCCTTTTACAAAAACGATCAATGAATGATAAAGAGAAGCTCCCACAATGAGCAAATATTCAGAATATACTTTACAATTTTTGAAGCAATAAACTCAGCAATAAATGAACGAGGTCGAAGTAGCTGAAGTCTTGATTGCTTGAAAAGCTTCAAATATCACTTTTTGGAGCAATGAATGAACTTGAATGCACAGCAACAACCACTCAACAATATGCAATATAAGCTCTTTTCTTGGATTTTCTTTTTCTTTAAAAACTCTTTTTTAGAATCGTCATGGTGTGCTTCAAATCCCACCTTTTATAATCATCCAACAAGAAAAGATCTGTTAGATACATTAGGAACAAATGGAAATAAAAATGGGAAGAAAATATAACCGTTATAAATGTTTCCCTTAAGCATTGAATGCTGATCTCCATTTGAGGAAGGAAGAGCACTGCAAATATTCAAAAAACCAAAAGTTAAATGTAGCTTAAATAGCAATAGAGAGAGAAAGAGGAAAGAGCAGCTTAAGAACTCAGGCGGCAGTTGACTGAAAAAATAACTCCAGGCAGCTGAAGACGTCAATGCATTCGGTGAAGAGATAAGAAAGTAACCTCAGCTAGCTAGTCAGCTAGCTAACAAGAGAGGACAACAAATAAATCATCCAGAGGCAATACGTTAGTTAACTAAAATGGTTGCTAGTTAGCTCTCCAGCTAACTAATAGCAAAAGCAAACACCAGGAGAAAAAGTGAGAAATCTTAGTTAGCTTACCAGTTAACTAATCAATCGATAGTTAGCTCTCTAGCTAACTAACAGGAAAATTAAAAGTCAGAAGAAAGAGCCATGCATTGGTAGTTAGCTCCCCAGCTAACTAAAATTTTAAAGCTCTCGGCTGCAGGAATAACATGAGACGTGGAGTTAGCTCAATAGCTAGCTAAATGATAGCCAGTTAGCTCACTAGCTAACTAATTTCAAAAACAACATAGAAACCACCCAGCTTAGTTAGCTCTCCAGTTAACTAACGAAAAGATAGCTAACTTTCCAGTTAGCACAAACGGCCAGAGAGAGAGGGAGTTAGCTCTTCAGCTAACTAAATTTTCAAACCTCACGGCCACAAGCTCACCTGTGAAAAATAGTTAGCTAAGCAGTTAGCTCCAAGGATAAAATAGTTAGCTAAGCAGTTAGCTAAAGGAACGCCAGGTAGCTAGAAGGTCTCGCAGCTAGCTCAACAGTTAGCTAAAATTTAAGACTATTTGGCCAGGTAACTGGAGTTAGCTAAAACGAATTCCAGTTAGCTAACAAGGCACCCAAGCTAGCTAACCAGCTAACTAGAATAAGAGCGTTCGGCCAACATACTGAGACGAGCAAATTAGTTAGCTGAAGGAACTAGCTAGCTAACAAGCTAGCTAACCAGCTAGCTAAAATACAAGATGTTCGGCCAAGCACTGTGAATGTTTCCCAGTTAGCTGAAAGTCGTGCCAGCTAGCTAAATGGAATAACAAGTTAGCTAACCAGTTAACTCCCAAGCCAATAAAATTTTCTAAGACAAAGTAGAGTGAAGTATTTCTTACCGGTCAATTTTGCACGCAGATACTTACTTGTAAGGCAACCGAACTTCCCTGTATCAAGCTTAGAATTGCCTAATTATTTTGTAATCATCAAAATCAATCTGGGGTCAACAATCTCCCCCTTTTTGATGATGACAAAACCTTTAAGCACAAGGAGCAAATATAGGAAGTAGACAGGAGTGAAATCAGAAAAACATTTAATTTCTTCCCCTGTCAATCTGAATCAGTGAAATCTTTTTCTTCCCCTGAATATATGGAGTTATTTCTTTACTCCATTTCTTAATGTATGCAATATTCTTCTCTCCCTTTTTGTCATTAATCAAAAAGAAGTTTGAAGAGTTTTGCAATAAATTTAAGCATAATATATCAAGGAGATGTGATCAAACATACATAATTTGAGCAGTCATTCAGATCATTACAAAATAGAGTATTACAAACATTACATGCAATGGTCTCAAGTCATAAAACATAGTTATGCATTACAAAAAACAACAGTACTAAGTACAGTCACAACATAAGTCAAACATACTTACTTGTCGTCATTAGAAGAAGAAATATGCACTGAAGAAACATTTGGTTTGTTTGAAGATCCAGGCTTGTCGGAGGAAGGCTGTGTTGGTGGAGTCCAGAGGTGCGGATGAGAATAAGAAGCATCCGCAAAGGCGGCAGAAAGAGTGATGAAAGTCTCCATGAGTTGACTCAGCCTTGAGAAGGATGCGGTCCAATGGTCAACAGCATTTGCTGCATCCCGGGTCTGGGTCTTTGTAGATCTCATTCGGTGCTCTACCCACTCTGCCTTAGTTTCAAAATTCTCAAGCTTACCTTTTAGGAAATTAATCTCTTTTAGGATCCGCTCCATGACAGATTCATTGTGATGAAAAACTATTCCATTGAGAATGTTCACATCATGGACAAGTCGCTCAAGAATAAGTTTAAACTGAGATATGTTTTCAAAAACAAAGAACTATGTGGAACGAGAGTCTGATCATTGACAGAAGAAGCACTATCTCCAGAGCTTCGACTAGAAGTGGCAAGGGTTAATTTATTGATAATAAGGCGAATTTGATCATCACTTATGCGAATGATAGGAAGAGGAGCAGGAGCTTGATTATCATTATGATAAGAAGGTCCAGGAGCATTCATACTGGGTGGATTAGATTGAAAAGGATTTTGATCATCAGACATAGCAGCAAGGTAAGGATTCGGATGGTTGAAGTCAAAATTGAAGAAGTTCTGAGAAGAACAAGCAGATTGAGTTACAGTTAACGATGGCATTACAGTTGGCGGTGGCATACTAGACTGACCAGTTCTAGACCTAACCTTTAATCAAATACCATCCCATTTGGCAAAGTCCATATAGTGCAGTGAATGTGCATTAAAATGTCAGAGTGACGTAATGCCACTGCAGTTTCTCCCTTAAGCTTAATATTGAAAAACTCAAATACATAAGTGAGAAACATTCCGTAGGGCAATGCAGCCTTAGATCTAGACAAGGATTCTTTCATTACGGTCAACATTAGTTGAGGGAGATCAACATGGTCTTCTATTAAGATGTCATACATTATGCATATGTCCCTATCATTTACTACATTAACGAACCAGCACGAGGGGCTAGGATTTTGACGATCACTACAGAAAAAATCAGAAATAGCGATGCCAATTTAGCGACGCATTTTTTGCGTCACTAAATCGCGACCAAATGCGACAACTCAGCGAGAAAAAAAATAGCGACTTAATTAGCGACGCAATAATAATGCGTCGCAATATAGCGACGCATTAGCGACGCAAAAACCAGGAAATAAAAAAAAATCAAAATATAGCAACGCAGTGATTGCGTCACTATTTAGCAATGCAAATAATAAAAAAAAAAAAAAATAATTTTAATATAGCGATGCAATTATGCGTTGCTATATTGCGACACAAATTTGCATCACAATATAGCGACGTAAAAACTGATTTAATTTAAAAATCATTAATGTAGCGATGCAATGATTGCGTCGCTATTTAGCAACGCAATAGCGACGCATTTAACAAAAAAATAAAAAAAAATTAATTTTCAATAGCGACCGCAATAATGCGTTGCTATATTGCGACGCACTGTTTGCGTCACAATATGCGACGCAATATTGCATCGCTAAAACCCAAAAAATTTAAAAAAATTTGAAATATAGCAACACAGTGATTGCGTCGCTAACTTAGCGATGCAATATCGACACAAATACTAGAAAATTAAAAAAATTTAATTTTTAATATAGCAACGCAACATTGAGTCGCTATATTGCGACATAAATTTTGCGTCGCAATATAGCGACGCATTAGCGACGCAAAAACCCAAAAATTAAAAAATTTCGTTAATATAGCGATGCAACGGTTGCGTCGTTACTTAGCGACGCAATAGCGACGCATATACCAAAAAATAAAAAATTTAATTTTTAATAACGAAGCAAAAACCCAGAAAATTAAAAAATAAATCGTTAATTTAGCGATGCATATAACACAAAAAATATTTTTTTCGTGGTCATGGTCAACAACAAGGCCGTGGCCTGGCCATCGCCAGGCCGCCGGTAAAATTTAAAAAAAGGGGTGTTTTTTTTCCACAACCCCTCCCGTGAAAAAAATAACAAAAAAATATAAAGTAGTTCCCCCCTTTCTTGCCGGCCATGGCAGTGTCCGTCATCGATCATTGCCGATCGGGATCATGGCTTGGATCAATCGCAAAACCGTTGGATCATTGCAGATCAGATGGATCACAACCGGCGATCGATCGT
>UESW01003634.1:16421-53435 GCA_900491605.1 Calamus simplicifolius
CATCGCCAATCGGGATCATAGCTTGGATCGATTGCAACCGTCGGATCATCGCCGAACGGTTGGATCGCAATGGTCGGATCGATCATGGCCGATTGGGATCATGGCCTGGATCGATCGCAATCGTCGGATCGTCGCCGATTATTGGATCACAACCGTTGGATCGATCATCGCCAATCGGGATCATGGGTTCAATCGATCGCAACCATCAGATATCGTCGCTGATCAGATGGATCGCAACATCGGATCGATCATCGCCGATCGGGATCATGGCTTGGATCGATCGCAACCGTCGGATCATCGCCGATCGGATGGATCGCAGCGGTCGGATCGATCATCGCCGATCGAGATCATGGCTTGGATCGATTGCAACCGTCGGATTGTCGCCGATCGGATGGATCGCAATGGTCAATCGATCATCATCGATTGGGATCATGGCCTGGATCGATCGCAACCATTGGATCGTCGCCGATTGGATGGATCGCAACCGTTGGATCAATTATCGCCGATCGGGATCATGGGTTCAATCGATCGCAACCGTCGGATATCATCGCCGATCGGATGGATCGCAACCGTCGGATCGATCATCGCCGATCGAGATCATGGCTTGGATCGATCACAACCGTCAGATCGTCGCCGATCGGATGGATCGCAGCGGTCGGATCCAAGCTATAATGCATCGCAATATTAGTTTATAAATTAATAAACTAATATTGTGACGCAACGTATTTGCGTCGCAATATTGCGATGCATAACGGGTGCGTCGCAATATTAGTTTTAAATTAATAAACTAATATCAATATTTGTAATATTAAATTAATAAACTAATATCAATATTACGATGCAGTATAATTATGTCGCAATATTACGACGCATAGTGGATGCGTCGCAATATTAGTTTGTTAATTTAAAACTAATATTGCGACGCATTATGATTGCGTCGCAATATTGCGACGCATAATGGATGCGTCGCAATATTAGTTTTAAATTAACAAATAATATTGCGACACATTATGATTGCATCGTAATATTGCGACGCATAATGGATGCATCGCAATATTAGTTTTAAATTAACAAATAATATTGCGATGCATCCATTATGCGTAGCAATATTGATATTAGTTTATTAATTTAATAATACAAATATTGCGACGCATTGCATTTGCATCGCAATATTGCGATGCATAATGCCTGCGTCGCAATATTTATAATATTAAAATTTTAAACTAATATTCGACGCAAATCGGATGCGTCGCTAATTTCTCACCAAAATGCCTAAGGGCGGCAACTTAGCGACGCAATCAGCGATGCATAATTAGCGTCGCTGATTAGCGACATATTAGAGACGCAATCTTGCGTCGCTAATCCTGATTCATAAATCGTGCGGATCCCCCTCTTCTTCTTCCTCCTCATGAGCCCGAACCCCCCCCTGCCTTCTCCTTTCTCGCCTTCGTCTTCCCCACGTCGGCGCTCTCTGGCACCCGAATCACTCGCCAGGTACTCCTCTCCCTTCCCCTTAAAAAAAAATTTAATAGTGGGGGGGGGGGGATCCCCCCCCTTCCCGTCTTCCGACCACGGCCGCGCCGTGGCCGGTCGTGGCCTGGCCATAGTGGCCAGGCCACGTGAAAAATTAATTTAACAGGGGGGAACCCCTCCCCCCCTCCCGTCTTCTCCAGCCACGGCTGCGGCCGTGGCCGATCGTGGCCTGGCCACAGTGGCCAGGCCACGGGAAAAAAAATTTTAACAGTGGGGGGGAGGAAATCCCCCCCCCCTCCCGTCTTCTCCGACCATGGCGCGGCCGTGGCCGGTCGTGGCCTGGCCACAGTCGCCAGGCCACGAAAAAAAATTAATTTTACAGGGGAACCCCTCCCCCCCTCCCGTCTTCTACGGCCACGGCTGTGGCGTGACCGGTCGTGGCCTGCCATAGTGGCCAGGCCATGGAAAAAAAAAATTTAACAGGGGGAAATCCCCCCTCCTCCCGTCTTCTCTGGCCACGGCCCGGCCGTGACCGTCTGTGGCCTGGCCACGGTGGCCTATGGCCAGGCCATCAAAAAAAAAAAAAAAAACAGGGATGGTTTTTTTTATTAAATTAATATAAAAAATAAATTTATTACAAAATATTATTAGTAAGTTTTAATATTTTAATCTTAATAATTTATTATTATTGATAAACTATATATAAAAAAAATAATTACAAAATATTATTCTTTAATATTACAAAATATTTCATAACCAATTTTACTGATTAAACTATTAATTATTAATATTAAAAATATATTAGTAAGCTGTTTTAATATTTTAATTTTAATAGTTTATTTAAAAATATTATCATATCAATTAAATTTAGAAAACCCCTATAGTAATATTATTATATTAAATAAATAATATATTACAATAATATTAGAATACAGTATAGATTTATTTTAATATTATATAAATATTATATTATGTGATATTATAATATAATAATATAATGATTCTATAACATTAATATATTGAACTATTTTGGGTTTGATGAATTTTAAAATAAATTCGAAATAGTTTTCTTCATGCATGTCTTATTGTCAGAATGTTATTATAAGTTCTTGTTACAATATTAAATTTAATATTATATTCATTTTCACCAATAAAAATTATTTATAATAAACTCATTATAAATTAATATGAAATTATGATATCATTCAATATTTGAATTTTTTGTTATTAAATTAGAAAAATAAAATTTATTATCCCTTTAACTTATAATATTCACTGTGATCATAAAAAAGTATGTTTATGATAATTAATTTAGGACACTTTATTAATAATATCATATATAATATATATTAACTTATTAGTTCATAATATTATAATATAAAATAATAACAATAAATTATGGTATCTAATAAATAATGGTTGCAATATAACATCAATGTAGTTTGCTAATTAGTGATTCTGATCGATAGTAAATTAATTAAAGAAATTGCTTTACGATTATTTAGTACTTATTATGTTTTAAATTAATTCAGTCATAATTGATTAGTGATTTTTATATAGTCATGGTTTAATTTCTCAGTCTATTAAACTATGCATGACAGTTTATTGGTGAACATTTGACATATGTGAGTTCTAATTTTATTGATATTATAATATGATTTATATGATTTTATAATATCATATTATAATATGATTTATAATATCATATTATGTCTTGATTATTTACATCCTGCTTCAAATTGAATGATGCATTAAATTATGTAATGCTAGAATGAACGTCTTGTTGTAGTTCTATTTAATTTTCAACACCGAATTAGTAGTTTCAATGATTTATATTTTAGTCTTCACATAGGATTATGTAATGAGTTTATTACGGAATTGACAAGAATTTCTGAATAACAATCATAAGTTTGATTGTCTTTGGATTTTCATATTATTTCTCACAGTACTATAACCTTTAGACCCGTTTGAGAATTTGTAAGACTTAGTCTTGCAAATTCTCAAATTGTCCTGGTGGACAGTTTGAGAATATTTTTGTGATATGTTAGTCTGCTATTAATCATCGTTGGTTGAGATTGCGGTTTGTATTTGCTCATACGTTCTCTTGTGTGGCATATATGCCACACATTTAGGAGAACATATGGGAAATGCTGCTAAATTTCAACGTAACCGATCGATGATAATTAATAGCAAAATAACATATCACAAAAATATTCTTGAATGGGATAGGGCCTTACCTTTTAGACATGGAGTGAAGGTGGAATTAATTTAGGACACTTGAATGCTTGTGAAGTCTCATGATTGAATGGACCGCCTTGTGGCCCGACCCGAACTCAAGCCCTAGCATTAGCCTGGATGAACCTGTGCCTCGGTCCTTGCTAGCATGCCAAGGATCGTAGCCGTGGCCCGGCCTTGCAGGGTAGGAACCTTAGTTGTGTAAAAGAAAATTGGTTTAGTTATAAATGATTTAAATGGTTGTTATGAACCTTAGTTGTGTAAAAGAATAATTTAGTTATATATTTAGTAATGCTAATATAGTTTTATAATGTGGTTTCCTTTAATGGTTTACCAGAAATTGTATAAGTCGGTCAAAAATGAGGGGCTCGCTCATGGATGTATGCAAGGATAAAAGATGGCTTGCTTAATCCATATTTTCTGAATGGATTGGAAGAATTTATCGCATTTGCTTGTAGCCAACCTGAATGGATGGATGGGCCTAGGATTAGGTGCCCATGCAACTTTCACAGTGTCAGAATAAAGCCTACAGAGATGTTAAAACTGTTAAGGTGCATTTGTGTAAAAGGGGTTTGTTCTGATTACGATGTTTGGTACTGTCATGGTGAACCAGAGGAAATTCCAGCAGCTGTTACAAGCCAACAAGTGTCAATTCCCGTAGATGAACCATTTGTGAATCTAAACACATATGAAGAAATGGTGATGAATGCATCGGGTAATGAATTCAATCAGAATACATTTATGGAAGAACCAAATCCAGATGCACAACAATTTTATGATATGTTGCGTGCTGCAAATCAAGAATTGTATCCTGGTTGTGAGGGCCATTCCCAGTTGTCTACGGCTGCTCGGTTGTTGAATATTAAGGCAGAACATCGATTATCAGAAAAGGCGTTCAATTCTATAGTTGGGTTAATCAAGGAAATTTTGCCAAATGATAATGTTGTAGCAGACAGTTTTTACTCAACGAAGAAGTTGTTGCATGGGCTTGGGCTCCCAGTTAATAAGATCGATTGTTGCTTGAACAATTGTATGATATATTGGGAAGACTCAGAGCTGCGATGGTGTAAGATTTATGGGCAATCGAGGTACAAAAATGGCGAAGGGGAGCTAGTACAAGTAGGAGGAAAAGTGTGCCTTACAAGAGGATGCATTACTTTCCTCTTACTCCACGCCTGCAGAGATTATACAGATATGAGGCTACAGCTGCTGATATGAGATGGCATGCCGAACATGAATCTAAAGAGGATGAAATGCGGCATCCGTCAGATTCAAAAGCTTGGAAGCATTTCAATGAAAATCATCCTGATTTCACTGAAGATATAAGGAATGTGAGATTAGGTCTTTATACCGATGGCTTCCAACCATTTGGTCAAGCGGGCCAACAGTATTCATGTTGGCCTGTGATACTGAGTATATATAACCTTCCTCCATGGAAGTGCATGAAAGATTCTGCAATGTTTTTGACAGTTTTGGTTCCAGGACCATCAAATCTAAAGGAAAAGATTGATGTCTTCCTGCAACCGTTGGTGGCCGAATTGAAAATGTTGTGGGAAACATGAGTCATAGCCTACGACATTTCTATGAAACAGAATTTCATCATGAGAGCTGCTTTGATGTGGACAATAAGTGACTTCCTGGCATATGCAATGTTGTCTGGTTGGAGCACTTGGACGTCTGGCATGCCCCCATTGCATGTATGATTCGGATGCATTTACATTGCAGAAGAGTGGTAAGCAGTCATGGTTTGATAATCATAGGAAGTTCTTGCCTCCAAATCATCCTTACAGGGTAACTTGATCGCCTTCCGGAAGAACAAAGCAGTCACAAAATTCACCGAACCGGTTAGGTCCGGCACGGATATATTTGATACTATAGAGCATTTGGGGTTGAGGTATGATGAGAACCAGATGCAGATAGAATAAATGGCTGTATATGTAAAGAACATAACTGGAAGAAGAGAGTATATTTTGGGATTTGCCGTATTGGAGCACAAATCTCATCTGGCACAACTTGGATGTTATGCATATCAGAAAATTTTCTTTGATAACATATTTAATACGGTGCTAAACATCCCGGGAAAAACCAAAGACACTGCAAAGTCAAGAGAAGAACTTAATCTTTATTGCAGAAGAGGTGATTTGAGAAGGAGTGCCGACGGGACCTATCCTAAAGCCTGTTACACTCTTGACAGAAATTCACGAGAAGTATTATGTAACTGGGTTAGAGGGTTAAAATTTCTAGATGGTTATGCCTCAAATATCGGTAGGTGTGTGGACATGCATAAGCTCAAGTTGTTCGGCATGAAGAGTCACGACTGCCATGTTTTCATGCAACGATTATTGCCTATAGCTTTTCGTGAGTTGCTTCCGCACCATGTCTAGAAGGTGTTGACGGAGCTCAGCTTGTTCTTCAAGGAGTTATCTGCCGCAATCATTACTTCTGCATCCATGGCAAGGCTTGAGGAGAAAATTCCAATTATTTTATGCAAGCTGGAGCGAATATTTCCTCCCAGTTTTTTTGACTTAATGGAGCATTTACCGGTTCACTTGCCATACGAAGCGAGCATAGCTGGTCCTGCAGTATCGCTGGATGTATCCTTTCGAGAGGTAAATATATACATCAGTAAGACATGTTGACATTTCAAATATTATTTCATTGCAAGAACATTGGTTTATTTTTTTTTTCACCTTTACATATAACCACCTTAAGAAGTTAAAAAATAATGTGCGTAATAAGGCAAGGGTTGAAGGTTCAATATGTAATGCACACTTGGTCGAAGAAGTTTCAGCTTTTGCCTCGCATTACTTTAGGGTCACGTCCGCACGAGGAGCCGAAATGTTGGTCGTAACGATGACGTATGTGTGGACGAAGGAGAAACTAATGATGGTAGAATATCAATTTTTAAAGGTATCGGCCATTCATTTGGGCGCAGAAGTCAAGAAATCTTAGCGATATGGAGTATAATGCAGCACATTATTACATCCTAATGAACTGTAGAGAAGTCGATCCATACATTGAGTAAGTATATACTTCAATGCTTAATTGGAACTTCTAATTTAAATTGCAATATACCATAATATTTAATTGTTAACAGATGTTTTAATCTTATCATCCCATAAGGATGTATTATGATAGACAACGACAGATGAATCCCGACATCAGTTAAGTTGCCATTGGGCAGAAGTTAGAAACGGAGTTCGCTTACTGGTTTTATGAATTTGTGAGTAGTATCACTCAATCAATTTCAATAATGGCTTTTATTTTTTGAATTGTTGTGAATAGCTTATTAATTTATAGGTAAACGGTCCATGGTCCACAACCGATAATATTTTCATTAAATGTCTATCGCAATGGCCATTGAAGACCGTAACAACCTCTACTGGCTATTTTGTTAATGGGTACAAATTTCAGATTGAACGACTAGCAGCTTCAAGAGGCACGCAGAACTGGGTGTGTGTGTTAAAGGAGAAAGTGTTGGAGCAAATATGCAGGATTATTACGGAAAGTTAGTAGAGGTGGTTGAAGTTGAATATCCCGGTTGGCCTATTAAACGAACCGTATTGTTCGTTGCGATTGGTTTGATCCTTGCATCCCAAGCTCAGCAAGTGTTTTACTGCGGATATCCAAGTTTGCAACGATAAGCGAGATTGGTGGGCTGTTTCTAAAATTATCCCACGTTCAACAATCGTATTAGACGAGAGTTCATCAAGTCAATCAGCCGAGTGCCCTGCATTTCAAGAGGATGAGATAAAAATGCATGCAATTGAGGACGACACAAGGGCTCCTAAACATCACTTAGAGATCCAAATGGTGATGTCCAAGAAATTGTGGATTCAAATGTTCGGTTTCCTTCCGATGATAATGAAACTGAATCGCAGTCCGATACGGCATCGGATGTTGAACCAACATTTCATGAAACAAATGAAACCGACTAAACATAGAGGTTTTTTCAAATTCAATTATTTTACAAATGTTATATTTTTACATATTTAATCATTAATTGTAATAACATTCATGAATCTTTAGTATTTTCAGTATGACGGGCCGAGGTAGATCTACCGGTGACAGACAGAGTGAGCAGAGACGTAACCCTGCCGCATCAGATCCATGAGCTTTGGAGATGGAGAGTTCGGATCTCCACACATCGCACAGCCTTTGGTCTCTTTAGCCATCGGCGGTGATCCTGCATTAGTATTATCATCCAGCCGATCGGCACATACATCCGAGAGTTCTTCCACCGTCGGCCGCACCGTACTTGGACTGGATGCTCATGGGCTGTAAGTATATAGTAATTGTAAATATATTGTTTATGTTTTTAAGTCAATTACCTATAAACATGTATTTTTTTAACAGATTTATTGAGCAGCATCATGTATCGAGCCAGATCAGCTCCATATTTCAGAGGCATGCTGATCCCAGTGGCTACGATTGGCGCCACGTATCTGTAGCCACGAGGGAGTTTTATTTTTCAGAGTTTCAGGTAAACTTATTAAATACAATTTATCTTAAATTTCTTAATCTTAATAAATTCTTAACCTAACTGTTTATTTCAATGTAGAAAAAGTTTACGTGGGACCCTGCTATCCATGATGTCATTAGGGTAGCATGGAATGCTCTTACAGCACGCCATACTTCGACATGCTTCATTGTTGGAGGACATCGGGTGAGCGTCCTACCCATGTGCTGGAGGGTATTTGGCATGAGTGGCAGTCTGATGGCTGGCGCAGGAGGTCCGCATCAGCCAGCACAACCACCGATCCGAGAGGGGCGGTCCTGGCACGGGTCTCTCCCGCCACACTGCGGGGTCTATTTCGATTCAGGAGCACAGACGCCGCATGGTAAGAAAACTTAAATATTTTAATTACTAATTTAGTTATTTACAAATACTTTTATTTATATCAATTTTTTTCTGTTGTTGTAGTTTGAACAGGAGGGCGGAGATCCTGGTGAGTTTCGTCTATTCAGGGCGACACACAGGAGGGACGGTTCCTGGGTCGATACACGATCACGGGAGGTTGCGGTAAGAAATTAGCTTTATATTGTATCTGTTTAATTTCTAAAATTTTATTTAGAGAAATTTATTGATTCATTTGTTGTTGATTTTATAATTCAAAGGCACAGTCGAGGAGCTTCAGTCCCAGGCATCGCAGGTCGACTCTACTGATGGGGGACCGCCCATCGAACTCTCATTAGAGGAGAGTCGACGTGTGTTTTTGGAGGCTGTTGGTGCCCAGCCGCGAGACCGCAGGGTCTATGATCTGGGTACTAGAGCTTCTGCATATTTTCCCTAGCAGGCCTCCAGTTCGCGCTATTCTGGCGATATTTCTGCCGAGCGTTTCGAGGACATTCGGAGATCTATTACGGAGGAGGTTCGGCAGGAGGTTCGGCAGGAGATTCAGCAAGAGTTCGACCAGCGCATGGAAGTCCTTCAGCAGGAGTTCGACCAGCGCACGGAAGTCCTTCAGCACGAGCTCTCTGACATAAGAGAACAGATGCGTCACATGCGGGATTTGGTTAGCCGCATGTCGCAGGGTTTCAGCCACCACGTGATCGTGATAGTGGAGATTCTTGATGTATTTTTTTCTTTACTTTTTATGTGTTGTACATGGAAACTTCAAAATTTTAATATATTAATTATTTTTGGAAATTTAATGGTGAATATTTCGATTAATATTAGCGTTTCGATCAATATCAGTGTTTCGATCATAGTTTTTGTAAATTTAACCGTTTTAATTTATAATATTTTATATATTTTTTTAAAAATTTAATTAGCGATGCATTAGCAACTGAAATTACGTCGTTAATATATCTAAAATATTATTATTAAATATTGCGACGCAATTGAATGCATCGCAATATTAAATTTAACCATTTTAATTTTTAATCTTTTTTATTTTTAAAAATATTTAATTAGCGACGTATTAGCGACTGAAATTGCATCACTAATATTTCTAAAATATTATTATTAAATATTACGACGCAACGTCTTGGCGTCGCAATATTGCGACGTACTTGGTTGCATCGCAATATTAAATTTAACCGTTTTAATTTTAAATTTTTAATATTTTTTTATAAAAATTTAATTAGTGACTCATTAGCGATTGAAATTGCATCGCTAATATTTCTAAAATATTATTATTAAATATTGTGACGCAACGTCTTTGCGTCGCAATATTGTGACGCAAAGAGTTACGTCGCAATATTGCGACACAATAAATGCGTCGCTGAGAGTCGCTATTTAGCGACACAATTGCGACTAAATTCATTCTGTGATGAGACTTACAGTGACGCTACAGTTGCATCGCTAATGCGTCGTAAAACCTAGTTTAGCGACGCATTAGTGACGCATTTTTGTGTCGCTATATTTATTTTCTGTTGTAGTGCACCCTGCTTCCAAGTCCAAATCTTAGAGCAGTAAGCCACCAATACCGCAACCCAGTCAGCCGCAAAGTTAGCTTCTCGATAAACATGACTGATGTGAACTCTGTGGGCTTCATGAAGGGTGATCCGAATGTCATGAAGCAGAAGGCTAGGTGGAGCCGGAAACCCATCATCCATCGGAGCCATCGTATAACGATAAGGGAATCCCCCTCAATAAGGAGACTGTGAGCACGAAGGGTTCGAATGGCATAGGAGATGCCAGCCGGCCAGGCAGCATATAGTTCAGCCAGGGGACCGAGCAATCCAAGAGGCCAAGGCCACCAGCCAGCATAGCTCCGTCACATCCCCGGATTATGAAAGCTGAGCCAACAAGTCTGCCCCGAACACTATCATCAAAGTTGATTTTAACAAACCCTGGGGGTGGGGGTACCCAAGAGATAAAGACCACATGCCGGTTTGCTGCCGAAGTAGCAGAGGGACCCTAGTGGCCAGAGCTGTCAAAATATGAAGCAGAGCGATAGCGAGTGTATTCATTAGATAAGAAGATCGCTTTTCTGGCAGTCATATATGGAGAAACATGATCATTAGTAAAGACAAGAAGGTTCCGTGATATCCAGATCTGATGAGCTATGTAGGTCCAAGTGGCTACTTGCTGGTGAGTGTCTCTTTGGATATCACCCAAAAAGATCGCAGACTGAGAAGCTGTGCTATCTTGCCCACTGTGATAGCCAATAAGTTGCCAAATCTGTCTAGCTCTGGGACATGTGAAGATAGCATGATCTATAGTTTCGTCCTCCTGATCGCACACAGGGCATGTGGGCTGAATAGACAGCCCCCTTCTAAGGATGGACAGAGAGTCGCCAAATCCATGCCACGTCCATGCCACGTCCATCCTCTACTGAGCCTGATGCCTATAAATTTTCATGAGATCCCTAACAGGAGCACTGGAAAGACAGAATCTTTTTCAAAGTCTAGTATCAGCTATGTGACCCGGAATGAGGGGAATGGAGAGAATCCTTCGAGCAAGCTCATTACAAAAAAATCAAGAAACCGTGGGAAGGTGCCGGGAGTGATTCCGAGAGATTAAATCACTGATGCTCAAGCTGCTAGGGCATTGAACTAATAAAAAATCTAATGATTTTTTAAAATCTTGATACTTTTCTTGATATAGACCGAGATCTCATTCTATGTCAGCATCGACAGCCTTTAGCACGACAATCCTTGAGAGCTAATCTATTTATCAAAATTCAAGATTTGAAAATCTACAGCGTTCTCCCAACTCCGTGCTGTGGATGCCCTTTATGCACACCAAGGACCTATTTGGATGCTAGACGACATATCAAACCAGACCACCCACGGGAGCCACCAAACGTTTTTTTTTTTTAAGATTATTTCTCCAATAGTTTACGATATCCTTAAATTTATGATTGGATCCCCTGTCGCTTCTCTCTTTTTTTTTTTTTTAGATGAATGAACATATCAATTTAGGGTAAGTCAAGCCGATATATCATAGTACAAAATTTGGATCAAAACAAGAGGGCATGTAGCATCTTGCTTTCAGCTCCAAATTCAGAGTGATCGGCAATCCTGGCAGTAATCTAGTTGATCGCAGAGTTGGCTTCCCTATAAACGTGCCGAATCAGGGCACTATGAACTCCTTGAAGAATGGCTCGAATGTCGATAATCAAAGAGTTGGATAGCACGCAGACATTGGGGTCCTAACGGAGCCATCGGATGACAGTGATAGAATCACCCTCAATGATAAGACAACGAGCGCCCAGAACACAGATGGCATAGGAGATATTCATTTTTTAGCATAAATGTTCCTCCACATGAGGCATCCACCATTTGTCAGTGCCTTTCTGATAATCCATCATAAAAACATTGAACTAACTACCATTTAGGTATTGCATGGTGCGGATATTTTCTAGTTAATTCTTTTAATCTCTCCCATGTTTTATGAACATTTCTCTCTCTAACTAAAAAAACTAGTTATGGCTTTTCTAATTTGATTTGTTTTTCCTATAGGAAAGTATTTTTTAAGAAATTCCCTCTGAAGTTGGTCCCAAGTTAAAATTATAGTATCTAGTAAATTTAACCAATACTTGGCTCTATCTTTTAGGAAGAAAGGGAATAACTTAGACTAAGTGCCTCATCGGAGAAATTTTGAATATTGACAGTTAAGCAAATTTCCAAGAATTTATCTAAGTGTTTATAGGGATCTTTATTTGTAAATCCATAAAAAGCTGGTAACATTTGGATTACACTGAACTTAATTTCATATTGGACACCTCTACTGGGGGTATTGTATGCATAGTGAATATGTATATTGTGAAGGGGCGAAGTACTCCTTCAATTGACGTGGTGGATTATTTTCTTGATTAAGATCCATAATGTGCTCTATTTGCTCTACAAGTTCTCTATTTCAGGATTTAAGGGTATGAGGTTGGGTTGTAACAATCGACGACCAAGCATATAGCCTACCAATACACTCTAAAGCAAATAGTAATTCTATTTTTTTTAACTAATGTAATAGAAGAAAAAGGAGAAGATTCTAAAGAAAATATCTTAAAAATTCCTAGAACTAAGAGCAATGAAGAATAATTTAGTTAGGGTTTAATAATTATAAGCAATCAAGTTAACAAAGATTAGACTCTCTATCCTAGGTTTAACCTAGATCTAGACAGCTCCTAACTATCAAGACTGCCTTGGAGCCCTCTAAGTCAAAAATTAATTGATCAACTAGCCAGTTAAGGGTAAGGTCAATAGAGTCCTCCCGTCGCTTACTAGATAAGCGAATGGAACCAATTAAGTAACCACTTTTCTTTCCTTTTCTAATCACCAGTTAAGCAGTTAATCCCGATCCGGTCCAACTCTTTCGGGTGTCTTGTCCTATTGAGCTCGAGTTCCTTAGGCTGACATCTAGTTAATTTTAAAGTTAAAGGCTTGGGTTAATGCAAAATGAAGGATGTAATTTATGGACCAAGGAAGGATGATCAAACCCCCACCTTATTTAGATTAAGGGTTTGTGCCCTTAAAGTTAATTATGAAAATGCTATGCAACAAGCAGAAGTCAAGCTCTTGAAGTTATCAAACAAAATTAATCTAATTATTTTTTTTTAGATTTTTGTGATTAAGTTTCTAATTTCCTAATAAATTATGAGATGTCAATGAAAAATTTTGAGTTTCACAGAAAATAAATTTACCTAAGTCAATATAAGCATATAAATAAAATATATTTTTTACTTTTATTATATTATATTTTTATTTATTATTATTATATTTTTTAAAAAATTAATATATTTTATGAAAAGTATCTTAGGGTTTTCTTTCACGTTCTTTTGAGGTAAGTTAATTAAAAAGAAAAGTTGATTAGGTTAAAAGTGGATTTGTAATAAGAAGGAAAGTAATTTTTTATGTTAAAAGAAAATAAGAAAATCTAACAATTAAGGTAACTAAAAAAAAGTAATAAAATAAAGAGAGCAATAACTATTCAAAAAAATAAAAAAAATTATTCCTTTTTATATAGAAGCATGAATAATAATGAAACAATAAGAGAGAATAAAATTAAAAATAATAATAAAATTAAAAAAATTGTGCTAATTAATTTTTTTTTAAAAAAAATCTTGAACTAATCGTGCTTGGATCCCAGCAACGACACCAAAATTTGATCGTTGCGGTCAAAAATAAAACCTACTCACTACTATAACTAGTGGTAAATCGGATCGTATCCTCGAGGATCAAGGGCAATTATTTTACGAAAAAAAAAAAAAAAATTATCTATAGAGGATTATATTAAGAATAGCGGTTATTAAAAAATAACAACTAATTAATTAATAAAATTTAAAAATCTAAATCCGCAAACAGGTTTTATCTTTTTTTAATGTTGCAATAGTAATAATTTTTACAAATTTAAAATTAAAATAATTTATCTCTTATCATGCACGGATCATATCAGAAGATCACAACGCTTAAAGTATGAACCATCTAATAATTGCAAGGTTAAGGGTCTAACTTATCATACTAGGATTTGTCTCTCTTAGGCACGTACCGTATCCTGAGATTACAGTACGTCGATAGAGGATACAGGCCGTGTATACCAAATCAAAACCTCAATCAGAAAAATAACTCATAAGATATAATAAAGAAGAGCATAATTTTTATTGCATAGAAATTAAGAACAAAAAGAAAGATAAAACCTGATTACAGGCTTCATCATCATCCTAAGTTGAAGGAATCTAGCCACGCATTATTGTCACCAGCATTCCCTCCATTATTTTTCTCTTCCAGGCCTACATACAATAATCTAAATAAAAGAAGAATAAAAAGAGCTTTATAGAAACTCCTCTAACCAACTACTGCCTGAGGTCCTTCTTTTATAGAGCTTGTCTAGGGTTTCCTTCTAGTCAAAGTTGGAGTCAATCAGGCGCTCAAGATTGTTCATATATTGTGAGAAAATTTCTTAACCATCCGTTCAACATCACCTGCCTTAGTTTGCACCATGAATCATGCGACATCATCTCTTTCTTTTTTTTGGGCAAACTGAGTCCTGATTTGAGTGTCATCTACATAGTTGGACTCCAAAAATCGAGCTCTTTCCATCTACAGGCTCCTTTTCTGCAAACATCCATAAACAGTATTAATTCTTAATAAATTTAAAGTAATTAATATTTATTTTAATGGTTAAATTGAGATAATAAATAGACTTATCATATGATAAAAAAAAGGTTTATAGTGGTTCGATGTTAGCTACACCTACATCCACTCCTAAGTAACTCTTGGGCCCACGCTATAATCACCCTGATCCGAGTTGTTTTATAATCTCATAACCCAAACTTGTTGTTTTACAACTGGATCATAACAAACCCGACCGGTTTTCATAGGCTCACAAACACACAACCAATCACAAGCTAACCTTAGCTTGCACAAGGCCAACTGCCTTACCTGATTCAATCACCTGATTGAATCAAAAGCCAAATGTATCAAAGAAATGGTTACAATAGAATGAACGCTCCTCAAATGAGCAAATAAACAATATAGGCGAGATAGGAATATAAAAGCCTGATTAGTAGATCTTTGGAGTTGAGCTTTTCTTCTTTTCTTCTTTTCTTCTTTTTAGATGATCTTCCTTAAGATAGGATTGAAGCTTTGGAAGAAACGTTGATGCAGAGAAGGGTGAAGAACTAGGGCTCTTGCTTTTCTTTTCTATATGATGAAAATCCTTCAGATTTGGCTCTTGAATGCTTTGGATTTCTCTAATCTCTTTTTCGAACACTTGAGATTTCAAATCTAAGCTTTCTCTCTTAATATTTCTCTATTCTATTCTTAATTTCTCTCCCTGTCAATTCAAACGGTTGGAACCCTCCTTTTATAATCTCCTCTTAATCCATATTTTGATGCAAAGTATCCGTTAAAAGTGCTTGTGGATGAGTTTATCATGAACAAGAAAAGAGCTATTGAAGTTTATTTGAAAAAATATAGTCGTTGGAGTCATTTCTGACATTTCTGAAAATCACCTTTGATAGATTAGAGTCGGCTCTAATCTGGAATGGGGTCGGCTCTAAATTGGGTTGCTTAAAAGAATAAGGATCTTCCGTCATGGAGTCGGCTCTAACTTTTCGTGGGGTCAACATATTCCGTGCTGGAGTCAGCTCTGACTTCTTTGGGATCAGCTCTAAGTTTTGGTGCAAAAAATAGGTTCTATGTGTCTCAAGTTAGAGTCGGCTCTAATTTTTCTAGAGTTGGCTCTAAACCGTGCCGAAAGTGCCAAACTGTTCCGATACGCTCCGGAGTCGGCTCTAATCCCTCTAGAGTTGGCTCTAATGTCTGAAACTTGACACATGACATTAAAAATCCATCAAAACTCAATTTTCCTCGAGTTATGAATACTTAACCATTTTAAATCCCTAAAACACTTTGTCAAACACATTAGCAACATAAGAAATATACTCATATGGTTTTTTTAATCATTAAAATTAATAAATGGGTTAATAATCTCTTCCTTTTTATGATGACAAAAATATTGAGTATATGCACAACCAATTAATGCATAAGTATCAAAATAAGCAATTTCATTTATTTAATCAAGATGATAATAACCAAAATTTTAACAATTTCATTTCAACAACAATTTATGCTTTATAAATTTCAAAACTTTATCAATTCAAACACATCCTTATATATTCAAATAAGATTCAAATAGGCTCCCCTGAGTAAGATATCTCCCCCTATATATGTGCATACTACATATTTACTTAAAATCCATTTAAAGTCCATATGTATATACAACTCTTTCTTCCCCTTTTTTGTTATCAACAAAAAGGTTAAGAAGGCATAGGGTAGTCATTGCTAAAATTGGGATCAAAATTAATCAAAATAAGAATTGAATATTACAGAATTCATTCAATTTGCAAGGATCAAAGCTGTTTTTATTGAGACATAGAAAATATCATATATTGCATTCATATTCATTAAGTATAAATGATCAAGAACAAATAGAGTGTGAAACATAGTATTTCAAGCAACGTCCTAAGTACAAGCTAAGTATCAAAAGTAACAAACTAACTTTAAAGCAAATATCTAAGTACAATATTTAAAGTCCTATAGTCTAAAGATAATCTAAGATAGATTGAATAATTGGTTGGATTGGAGTTGAAGTTGAAGTTGAAGTTGCTTGGCTTGGCTTGGATCGGCTGGAGAAGCGGGAAGGGTAGGGAACATCACTTCAGAATCTTTTTTAATTCCACTAAAATTTGTCCCATTCCTTTTTCTTGAACCTTTATAAAATCATTAATCGATTTTTCAACAAGGAAAGCAGCTATCACAACTTTCTCTTGTAGCTCCGCATTACCTTTGGAATAAACATCTGAGTCATCTTTAATATCTTTGATCTTGTCAAAAATAGATTGCAACTCAGTCTTCAAAGCATCAGAAGAAGTACTGAATGATGACTCAATCTTCTTGATCTTTTCTTCCAAAGTGTATAAAAGCTGCCTAAATCCCAACTGATCTCTGACATCATCTTTAATTTTAGTCTCATGCTCAGCCAATAAGGCTTTGAGCTGCTTAATCTGCCTATCAGAAAAATCAGAAGAACTTGGGACAAAAGTGGTGGTTATTGCTGGTGCCGATGGAGGTGCTGAAGTACTCGGTCCAGGTGAAGAATATCTGGGGCAGATGGTTCGGCTTTTGAATGTCCAGGGACCTCACCACCAAAGTCAATATCAGCCTCTGCTCGGATTTGCTTGGTTCCATCAGATTGTCTTTTCCTTTGCCATTGGCCTTCAACTTTTCTAAAGCCTATGCATTGAAGAGTGGAGATATTGTAGTAATCTGTGTCCCAGCTTTTTTTGTGGCTCATTCTTCAGAATATTCACCCCTTAGCTTCGAAATATCAAGGTTAGAAATATGCCATATGGTAAAGTGGACCTCTTCTTAGTTCCGGCCTTAGCCATGTATCCAATCATCATTCCAGCTAAGTTAATCGGATACCCATTCATCACACAATCCATCAGAAGAACGTCTCTTTCAGATACATACTCAAATTAGCCAGTCTTGGAAAATATAATCCTACTGTAGATGTTATAAAGCAATCTCAGTTTCAAACTCAGTTGATTTTTCTTTACTTCTTCAAAATCAGAAACTTCTCTTCCTAACATTCTTGTCAATGCCTCACCTCTATCACAGTGATGAGTGGCAGCCATTCCAACAACAGAATCCCCAAAATATTTTCCAAAATTTTAGAAGTGAGATAGACTCGGGTTCCTCTCACATAGCTAACTATTCCACCATCCCCTCTACTTATATTGTTGTAGAATTCTCTCACTAAAGCAGGATAAGTGGGGACGTCAATGAAACATACTCTCTCCCAACCCATTTCTTTCAACTGTCTACCAAATGTAAAGCCCTCTGAGTCAAGGAAATCAAAGTCTACTTTTCTTCCCATGGTAATTATTTTTTCAGCCAGCTAGTCAACTTGTGAAGAGGGTGGGGTAGGAATAGCCCTTGGAGTTAAGGAGGAAGAGGTTGAAGGAGTACTTGGAGAATACGGCCTCGCCGGATGTCGCACGAAGTGCCTTTCGGTCGTGATGGAGACTCCAATGGTGGATGCTCGGCATTTGGGGGCCATTGAGGTTAGAGATAATGAGATTCAAGGATGTTTGGAAGATTGAAAAAGATGAAGAATAGTTTAGAATGAATTAGAGTCAATTTAGTTAGGAAACGAGTTGGCTCTGCCCTAGATATAACGAAAGGGGACCACTTAGAGTTGGCTCCCGAAAGTGAAGTGCCGGCTCTAAGTCGCTAACACAGTCAGCGCCCGAAATAGAGTTGGCTCCGATAGTAGCTAGAGTCAACTCTAAAGAGCAGACAGAGACTCTGGATAATTAGAGTCGACTCCAACTCCAATAGAGTCGGCTCCAAGATAGTTTTAGTAAAATATAAGAGTTTTAAAGAATCTGAAACTTATCAAATTAGGCATCAAACTCTATTTTTTTTTAAAAAAATGTGAGGGATCAAAAAATTTAAATATCTAGATGATTTTTCCTTAGAAACATAAGAAGATTTTCAAGAAAATGATTGAACTCTAGATAATCATTCTTAAGAGTTTCAAAACTATTCTAATGGATCACAAACTCCTTATTCTCCTCTAAGATAGCATAATCTCTCTTCACTTGGTTTTGTAAATATATCAGCTAATTATTCATCAGTACACATATAATCAAGACAAACATCATTTTTAGCAGATGTTCTGTAATGAAATGGTGTCTTATCTCTATGTGTTTGGTTCTTGAGTGTTGAATAGTATTCTTGGTCAAATATAATGCGCTAGTGTTGTCACACCTAATTGGAATCTTTTCAAGTATGATATCATAATCCTTAAGTTGTCGCTTAATCCAAAGAATTTGAGTACAGCAACTTCCAGCAACATATTCAGCTTCAGCAGTTGATAATGCAACTGAGTTTTACTTTTTGCTAAACCAAGAAATTAAGTTACTGTCTAAGAACTGGCATGCACCACTTATACTTTTTCTATCTAGTTTACAATTAGCAAAATCAGAATCAGAATATGCAATCAGATTAAATGTTGAGTGTCTAGAGTAGCATATTCCTACATTTTTAGTTCCACTTAAGTATCTAAAAATTCTTTTTACAATAATTAAGTGAGATTCTCTAGGATCAGATTGATATCTAGTACATAAACATACATCAAACATAATATCAGGTCTACTAACTATTAAATAAAGTAAAAATAAATCATACCTCTATAAAACTTTTGATCAACTTTCTTACCATCTTTATCTTTATCGAGTTCGCATGAAGGACTCATTAGTGTGCTAAGAGGTTTGACAATTTTCATACCAAACTTCTTAAGAATTTCCTTTGTATATTTTGTATGGTTAATAAAAATTCCCTCTTTCTCTTGCTTGATTTGAAGTCCAAGGAAAAAATTCAGTTCTTCCATCATGCTCATTTCAAATTCTTCCTGCATTAGCTTTGCAAAATCTTGATAAAGAAGATTGTTAGTAGCACCAAATACTATATTATCAACATAAATTTGCACTACTAATAAATCTTTTTCTTTTCTTTTTAAAAATAGAATTTTATCAATATTTCCTCTACAAAAATTATTTTTAATCAAAAATTTACTTAGCCTATCATACTAAGCTCTAGATGCTTGCTTTAAACCATAAAGTGCTTTGTGTAGTTTAAAAAATGATTTGAAAATTTATGATCTTCAAAACCAGGTGATTGCTCAACACAAACTTTCTCATTTATAAAACCATTTAAGAATGCACTTTTTATATCCATCTAAAATAAATTAATATTCATGCAATATGCAAATGCAAGCAACAACCTAATGGCTTCTAGTCCAGCAACATGTACAAAGGTTTTATCAAAATCAATACATTCGTTCTGATTATATCCTTTTACAACTAATCCAGCCTTATTTCTAATAACAATACCATCTTCATCTAATTTATTTCTAAACAACCATTTGGATCCTATAACTGGGTAGTCTTTGGGTCTATCAACTAGGGTCCATACCTTATTCCTAGTAAATTGATTTAATTCTTGTATGGCTAACATTCAATAACTATCCTTTTCAGCTTTCTCAATTGTCTTGGGCTCTATATGAGATATAAATGTAAGATTATTATTGATGTTTATCATAGATGATCTAGTTCTTATACCTTAAGATGGATCACCTATGATTAGGTCCTTTGGATGACCATAAGCATATCTCCAATCTCTAGGTAGATCTGTATCATTATAGGTAGTATCAATACCATCATTCTTAGGTGAGTCATCATCCTTAGCTTCAGGTTCATGATCTGAAGATACATCGATATTTAATTTTTCAAAATCTCTTTCAAGTAAATTAGTATCTTCTTCATTATCTTTCTTTTCAGAACTTGATGCTAAAGACTCATCAAACACTACATGAATTGACTCTTCTACAATCAATTACTTCTTATTGAATATTCTATATGCATTGCTAGATGTGGAATAACCTAAGAATATACCTTCATCGACTTAGCATCAAACATCCCTAAATTGTCCTTTCCATTATTATGAATGAAACATCTACAATAAAATGCATGAAAATAACTAATGTTGGGTTTCCTATCATGCCATAGTTCATAGAAAGTTTTTTTTAAGGATTAGTCTAATTAAGGCTCTATTTAAGATGTAACATGCTGTGTTTATGGTTTTCGCCCAGAAATATTTTGGGAGTTGGCTTTCACAAAACATGGTATGGGCCATGTATTCTAGAGTCCTAATTTTTCTTTCTACAACCCTGTTGGTCCAGATAGCAACCCAAGAGGGGGGTGAATTGGGTTTTTCAAAAATTAAACTCTTTTGAAAGATAACCCCTAGCGAAAATAAAAACTTAGATTCACAAATTTAAAACTAAGCAACTATAAATGAAGAGTTGAAGATAAAGAGACAATCACGGCAAACACAATAGATTTTATAGTGGTTTGGTGTACCTACACCTACGTCCACTCCCAAGTACCTCTTGGGTCCATACTATAATCAAACTGATTACAGCAGAGTTGTTTTGCAAGCTCACAACTCAAACTTATTATTTTCTCGGGTGCACAACAAACCCAGCTGGTTTTCAAGGCTCACCAGCACAAAACCTAAAACAACAAGCTAACGCTTGCTCAAGGCTAACAGCCTCAGCTGAATCAATCACCAGATTGACCCAATAAACAGTATTTTGATTTTACAAAAGCAAACAGCTTCTTCAATGAGCAAATATACAATAATGAAACAATAAATAGAGATTAGGAACCAAAGCCTGATTCGAAGATCTTGGTGGCTTCTTCCTTCTCTTCCTTTGAATGGATCTTCCTTTGAATATGCTCTTGAGGTTCAGAAGATTGAAAAAACTAGGGCTTCTTCCTTCTTTAAGATTTCTTCTAAGTAGAACAGCAAAGGCTTGGAATCTCTTTCTCTTCTTTTGGGAATGAGTATGATCTTTCCTTACAGGTTTTCCCTCTTTTCTTTTCTGATGGATCTCAAGGATTTTCTCTATTCTTTTCTTTTTGCCTCTTTCTTGTCTTTTTTCTCTCTTGATTTGGGATGCAATCACTCCTCTTCTTATAGATTCGATTAATCCACAAATAGTGCAAAACTATCCGTTAGAAGCAAGTGAAAAAGGATTAGATCCATAAATAACAATAGCCGTTGGGATTAAAATCGATAAAGTTAAAGTTTAGAGTCGTTCTGACAGTTCTGGAGCCGTGTCTGACATTCTGGAGTTGGCTCTGGCTTTTCTGGAGTCGGCTCTAACTCGAAATAATTTAATCCGCTCGATCTGGAGTCGTCTCTGACTTTTCTGGGGTCGACACAAAATTCTTCTGGAGTTGACTCTAACAGTCTGGGAGTCGACTCTAAGTCGTGGCCTGAAAATCCAACGTTCTGTTGTTTCTGATAGAGTCGGCTCTCACAGTCCCGGAGTCGACTCTAAGTCTGTGCCGTTTTTCGGAGTCGGCTCTGCGATTCCATGTGTCGACTCTAATGTCTGCAGTCTTACCTTGACATTAGATTCAAACCAGAACTTGATTTTTCTTCTTGATTTTGATCATTAATTAGGCTTATAAACTGAAAGACTTAATAAAAATCATTAGTAACATCAAATGTTATACTCAAATACTTTTGTTAATCATCAAAATCCTTAATTGGGTCAACAATCTCCCCCTTTTTGATGATGACAAAAATTTTGAGTATATGCATTAAAGAAATTCATTTGAATTTAGAATTATAGATATTGATAAAGCTTAGAGACTTTGTAATAGGGAATTTGATGCCAATATTCAAAATGAATAAAGATAAACAAATCATGACATCAATCAAAATGATTTAACTTTTATATGGAGAAATTTATTAAGCTCCCCCTACATTGAATAGCTCCCCCTATGTAGATAGGCTGAATTTTTTCAATAAAAAATCTCTCATTCTTTCTATTCTCAGAATTGTTCTTCATTCTCTTTTTCTTTATCTAACATTAATGCATTATACACTCATCTCTCCCCCTTTTTTGTTATCAACAATAAGGTGAGTTTTAAAGCAAATAAGGAATGTTATCAAAGCGAGGATGTTGGTTCGAATAGACATAAGATAGGAAATTCATTCATTGACATTCAATCAAAAACAAATTTGTAATAAAAGTGTAATATTCATTCAACCATTTGTACTTCAAAGCAAGATCTATTACATGTATTCTAAAAAGACATATTTAAGTATTTAAGTCCTGGATACATGCTAAGAAAGAAAACAAGAAATCCTAAGATACAACCTAGGATTGAATATCAAATATGCTTGTACACTATTTTCTTTAGATGTCCGATCATCTCCATAACATCATCTTTTTGGATTTTCTTAAAGCTTTCAAGACATGCTTCAATCTGAGAAACGGCAAGGTCAATATCTTTCTTTAGTTGACTTGTAGCATGAAGATACTTTCCAGAACCGTCAGCAATCCCTTCCATCCTTTCAAAAATATTATGAAGATCAGCGCTAAAGGATTCGACGGAATTGCTAAGTGAAAAAGAAATCATGTCGAGTCTTGAATTAATCTCATCTTTTAATTGATTGAACTCCTCTCTTAATTTACACATGTCATTTATTCTTACACTGTCATACTCAGCAAGTAAAGCCCTAAGCTGACCAATTTGCTCCTCAGAAAATCTTTCTGATGCCATTGCTGACTGATGTGGAAGTTGAGAGCTTGGTCCAGCTTCTGAGGGTCCAGCAGGTGGTCCAGTAGAAGGTCCAGCAGAAGATGGTCCAGTAGAAGGTTCAGGAATGTCTTCTCCTCTGACTTCCTCAACTCTAACCTCCTCAGCTCTGGCCTCATGACCTCTTTTAATCTAGTTTCCATTTTCTTTTCTAAAGCCCATTCGGTGAATTGTAGAGACACTATAGTAATCTGTATGTCTTAACTTTCTTAGTGGCTCATTGTCCATTATAAGAACACCTTGGCTTCTGAAAACTAAAGTTAAAACCATACCATATGGTAATGTAGATCTCTTCTTAGTAGCTGCCTCTGCCATATAGCCTATCATCATCTCAGCAAGATTTAAAGGTCTACCAGTGAGTATGCAGTCCATTAATAAAACGTCTCGCTCCGAGACATACTCAAACCTTCCGATTTTAGGAAAAAGAATCCTTCCACAGATATTGTGAAGTAGTCTGAGCTCCAAATTAAGTTGATTTGCTAAAATTTTCTCAAACTCAGAAACTTCTCTTCCTAACATCCTTGATAGAGCTCCTCCTCTATCTTCATGATGATATTCAATAAGTCCAACAGTAGGCATTTCCAATAAATTACCAAGAGATTCGGCTGTGATGACTACCTTTGTTCCTCTTACAACACTTACTAATCCTCCCTCTCCTCTACTTAAATCATTATAAAACTCTCTTACTAGGGCGGGGTAGGTAGGAATATCCAAAGAGCAGACCTTCTCCCATCCCATTTCTTGCAACAATCGCCCAATAGCAAAGCCCTCAGAAATAAAGAAGTTGAAATCAACTTTCCTTCCGGTTGCAATTTTTAAATCAAGTGTGTGCTTGCATGACCTAATTTACGGTGCCATAGCCATCCAATCTCATTTACTTTAGCATTATCAGCAATTAGGCAATGGTTACTTATGGATAAATTATCCAAGTCAATTAAGTATATATTGTCATTTCTATTTCTAACAAATATAATGCTACTATCAATGGGATTCGATACTGTGCAGATAGATGCTTCAAAGGAAACTTTGAAACCTTTATCGCATAGTTGGTTAATGCTAATTAAATTATGCTTTAATCCATCTACATATAAAATATTTTTAATAAAATTGGATGAAGTGATCTGAATTTTACCAATGCCTATGATGTGACCTTTACCATTATCTTCAAAGGTCACCACTCCACCTCTTTTAGCTTCAAGGGTGATGAATTGATCTTTATCACCCATCATGTGTCTTGAGCAGTCGTTATCAAGATACCATTTCTTTTTCAATTCCTTGGCTGCAAGACATGCCTGCAAAATAATCATATCTTATGTTTAAGTACCAAGCCTTCTTGGGTCCTTCATAGATATTAGCAGTAAATATAGTTTCTTTTGGAACCCAAATCAGTTTACTTTTACGACTAACATTCACATAAGACATTTTATGAGTACAAGCATAGGATTTATGTCTTTTCATACCACAATGAAAATAAAAAATATCTTTTTCAATTGATTTCTTTACAAAGAAATTGTTAATAAATTTTAAAAGCAAATTAAGTCTTTCTGAGCTATAAGTAAATCTGTCAACAATGCTCTTGTATTTTTCAAGTTCATTTTTCAAATTCAGATTTTCAACAAAAATCACATCTTTTTCTTTTTCTAAAGCTTGCTTTCCAGATCTTATCTTTTCAAATTCGATGGTAAATTCATTTTTCTTTTTGTGAAGGTTTAGATTTTTAGTTTTTAAAACCTTGTTCTTTTCTTTCAAAACTTTAAAATTATTTATCAATTCATTGAAGGCATCATATAACTCATCAAATATAAAATCATACATGGGGGTTTCAGAACTTACCTCCTCTTCTTCATTTGTCATAAGGCATATGTGGGCAACTTCTTTTTGTTCATCTTCGGTGAAGATTCATCACTGTCGCTCCAAGTTGCAACGTATGCTTTCTTTTTTTTCTTTAAATCCCTTCTTGAGTTGAGGACATTCGGATCTGAAATGTTCGGGCTTTTTACATTCATAACAAATCAAGGGATCTTTCTCTTTTTTCTTATCTTTATCTTTATCTCTTTCTAACTTGACACCAATTTTTCTTTTATAAAATGGCCTCCTTCTTTGCATGAATTTCTTGAACTTTCTTGCAAGGAGAGTGGTGTCATCATCGTCTTCATCTTCTTCGCTGTTGCTTAATTCCTTTTCTGCAGCCTTGAGTGCAATTGTCCTCTTCTTTTTCACATATTCTTCATGATCTTGCTTCATTGTTAACTCATGAGTCGTAAGTGATCCAAGGAGCTCCTCCAAAGGTAAGGTGTTGAGATATTTGGCTTCTTGGATTGCTGTTACTTTGGCTTTCCATGCTCTTGGAAGAGACCTAAGAATTTTTTGAACCAATTCAGAGTTAGTATAGGTCTTACCAAGACTTTTCAATCCATTCACTATATCAGTAAATCTAGTGTACATGCATGTGATGGATTCATTTTGATCCATGTTAAAGAGTTCATACTTATGCACAAGAATGTTAACCTTAGACTCTTTAACCTGGTTGATACCCTCATGAGTAACTTCCAACCGATTCCATATCTCCTTGGCTGAGATGCAAGTGGATATTCTATGAATTCATTTGCATCCAAGGAGCAATATAGGACATTCATGGCCTTGGCATTGAGCTGGGCCATTTTTCAATCATTTTCATTCCAATCCCTTTCGGGCTTAGGAACAATGGATCCATCAACTAAGTGTGTGGGAGTGCTAGGACCATTGATAATGATACTGCATAAATTATAGTCCAAAGCATGAATGAAAATCCTCATTCTAGCTTTCCAATATGAATAGTTTATGCCATTAAACAAGGGTGGACAGTTTGTGGATTGTCCCTCAGAAAAATAAGAACCAGCTTGAGATGCCATTTGGATCTTTAGCTCTTGATTGTTAGATCAAAGAAGGATGAGCATAAGCTCTGATACCAATTGTTAACTCAGATGGCAACCCAAAAGGGGGGGATAAATTGGGTTCTTTTAAAAAATTTGGCGCATTGAAACAATTTCACAATTGATAGTGCACAAGAAAGTATGAAGTAAATGTGATATTAAGAATGCAGAATAGAAAGATAGAGTAGGGAGAAGAAGAAACAAGCACAACAAACATAAAAGTTTATAGTGGTTCGATGTTAGCTACACCTACATCCACTTCTAAGCAACTTTTGGGCCCACACTATAATCACTCTGATTACAGCCGAGTTATTTTACAAGCTCAAAACCCAAACTTGTTGTTTTACAATGGGATCACAACGAACCCAGCTGGTTTTCATAGGCTCATCAGCACACAACCTATCACAAGCTAACCTTAGCTTGTACAAGGCCAACTGCCTCACCTGATTCAATCATCTGATTGAATTAGAAACCAAATGTATCAAAGAAATGGTTACAATAGAATGAACGCTCCTCAAATAAGCAAATAAACAATATAAGCGAGATAGGAATAGAAAAGCCTGATTAGTAGATCTTTGGAGTTGAGCTTTTCTTCTTTTCTTCTTTTCTTTTTGGATGATCTTCCTCAAGATAGGATTGAAGCTTTGGAAGAAACATTGATGCAGAGAAGGGTGAAGAACTAGGGCTCTTGCTTTTTTTCTTTTATATGATGAAAATCCTTCAGATTTGACTCTTGAATGCTTTGGATTTCTCTAATCTTTTTTTTGAATACTTGAGATTTCAAATCTGAGCTTTCTCTCTTGATATTTCTCTATTCTATTCTTGATTTCTTTTCCTGTTATTTCAAACGGTCGGAACCCTCCTTTTATAATCTCCTCTTAATCTATATTTTGATGCAAAGTATCGGTTAAAAGTGCTTATGGATGAGTTTATCATAAAAAAGAAAAAGAGCCGTTAAAGTTTATTTGGAAAAATATAGTCGTTGGAGTCATTTCTAACATTTTTGAAAATTACCTTTGACAGATTAGAGTTGGCTCTAATCTGGCCTGGGATCGGCTCTAAATTGGGTTGCTCAAAATAGTAAGGATCTTCCATCGTGGAGTAAGCTCTAACTTTTTGTGGGATCGACACATTCCATATTGAAGTCGGCTCTGACTTCCTTGAGATCGGCTCTAAGTTTTGGTGCAAAAAATAGGTTCTCCGTGTCTCAGGTTAGAATCGGCTCTAATTTTTCTGGAGTCGGCTCTAAACCATGCCGAAAGTGCCAAACTATTCCGATACGCTCTAGAGTCGGCTCTAATCCCTCTACAGTCGGCTCTAATGTCTGAAACTTGACACATGACATTAGAAATCGATCCAAACTCAATTTTCCTCAAGTTATGAATACTTAACTATTTTAAATCCCTGAAACACTTTGTCAAACTCATTATTAACATAAGAAATATACTCATATGGTTTTTGTTAATTATCAAAATCAATAAATGAGTCAAAAGCAGATCTTCCCCGAACACTCCCATCAAAATTGATTTTGACAAACCCTAAGAGTGGGGGCTCCCAAGAAATGAAAACCGTACGCCGGTGCGCTACCAGGGCAGCATGGGAGCTCCACAGACTAGGGCTATCAGAATCAAGAATAGTGTGATGGAAAGTATACTCCGCAGCTAAGGAGAAGGCAGTCCTAACAATCCTGTGAGAAGGAGCCATCTCTTCAGTGAACACCAGCTAGTTTCAAGATAACCAGATCTGATTAGCAATATAATACCTCATGGTAACCTTCTGATGGAATCCTCTCTCAAGATCCCGCTTGATCAAACCCAGAAAGGAGATTCAAAAAGAAGAAGAACCAACATCCAAGGGCAGGTCATCTGAAATCTACCATATCGTCTGGCCCTAGAGCAGGTGAAAATAATATGATCAACCGACTCCTCCTCAAGGCCACACAACAGGCAAGTGGGCTGGATGCTTAGCCCACGCTTAGAGAGAAGGGAGCAAGTGGGAAGACAGTCCCAAGCCAGCTTCCAAATAAATAACCAAACCCTAGGATAAATAGGAATATGCTAGATCCATGCCACATCCAACAACTACTGGGCCTGTGGCCTATAAATCCTTAGGAGGCCCCTTATAGGAGCCTGAGGCAAATAGGAACTCCTCCAAACTCTGATATCAGGGGTATGACCCAGAATGAGAGGAATGGATAGAATGCGCTGATAGAGGTCATCCCTGAAGAGAGTGGAAAGCAAAGGGGTATACCAAGAAGAGTGCTCCTGGATGATTAAGTCAGAGACTCTCATACCACTGGAGATGGCATTGCTAACAAAGGTAGGCCAATGAGACAGGAAAAGATTTGCAATCCACGTATCCCAAACAACATCCACAAAGTCTCCATCATCAATCATCCATGATATGTTGTCTAGAATATCCGAAGCGTGCCGGCAAACCTCTTTCCAGAAGAAGGAGTACTCTCGAGTAGACTGAGGCTCCTCATAAGAAATCTAGTATCCATACTTGGCATGCATGAAGTAGTATGCCTAGCAATCAAAGCCTCCCTCCTAACAGTAAGGGACTGGATCCCCAACCCCCCCTCTATGATCGGTAAACAAACTATGTCCCAGGCCATAAGGTGAGTTCCATGACCATCCTGCATGGAGGCCCAGAGAAAATCCCTGAAGTATCTCTCAATCTTCCTTAAACAAGTCAATGGAATAGCTGCATTAGATAACAGATAGAGAGGAAGAGGCGAAAGCACAGATCATAAGAGAGTAATCCTCGCTATCATAGAAAGCCCAATAACCTGCCAACCATCCAGTCGAGCACGAACATGCCTCTCCAAATTACTGAAGTCAGAGCTTCGAGGCCGTCTCCCAGTAATAGGGATCCCCATATAGGAAAGCCGATTTGCCATAATCAAAATGCCCATGATTTGCGTGATAGGCCACCTCAAATTAGATGACATCAAGGGGCTAAAGCAGATCAAGGATTTACTCAGGTTAACCTTCTGACCAAAGGCTCTGCAATAAGAGTAAAGTAAAGAGGCAAAAATGGAAGTATTGCTTATTGAAGCCTTGCCCAAGAGGATGCAATCATCGGCATACAGCAAGTGGGATAGCGAGGGCCCTCAGGGCTCCGCACTGTAGGGGATCAGACAAGAGCCCTACTGTGCCTGAATGAAAGCCCTCGATAAAGCATCCGCAGAGAGAATGAACAAAACGGCAAAAGAGGACATCCCTGTCTCAAACCAACCTTCGAGTGAAAGTAATCAGTCTGGCCCCCATTAATAAGGATATAAAAGGACAGTTGGTAAACATAGACCATAATCCAATCAATAAAGAGCTCCATAAATCCAAACTCATGGAGAGTACATTGTAGGAAAGCCTAGCTCAGTCTATCATAAGCTCTCTCCATGTCCAACTTAAGACAGTGACGACTAGAAGCTCACTGGAGATCATGCATGAATTTCTGAGCAAGCAGGGCATTATCAGTAATACTGCACCCTCTGAGAAAAGCTCCTTGCTCCGAAAAAATAAGACGAGGGATCACTAGTCACATCCGAGAGATCAAGAGACGTGCACATACCTTATATAAGGTAGTGCAAAGGCTGATAGGCTGGAAGTGCTGGGGAGTGGTCGCATCCGAACGTTTCAGAACCAGAGTAACAAAAGTCCGATTCCACTCAATGGGAATAGCTTCCGACTGAAAAACTAGCTGGATGGCCTGCACAACATCCTGACCCAGAATACCCCAATAATGTCGGAAGAATAAAGGTGGGAACCCATCAGGCTCCGGAGCCTTATCCGCTCTAAGATCCCATAAAGCCATCCGAATATCCTCCACCGAAATGGGCCTAATAAGGAGGTCGTTCTTAGTGGCAGAAACTTATTAGGGGTCAAAATAGGCAAACAAGGAACCCATCACCAATAAACTCAGTCCATCTAGACCGAAAGAAATGAGAATCTGATCCCTAATGATCTGGTCATCCTCTTGGAAGTGACTCTCATCATCAAATAATCTCCTGATATGGTTCGCCGCACAGCGTTTGAGAGTGACCTGATGAAAGAATCCAGTATTACAGTCCCCTTCATTAATCCACTGGATCCAGGCCCTTTGCTTCCAAAAATCTTCTGCTACCGAAGAAGGGAATGGTGGATCGATAGACTAGAGTGGAGGGATGACAGATCAGCCTCATCAAGAAATCCATCCTAATCCTCTTTGTCCTGGAGCATAGCAATAATAGATTCAACTTGTTCAACTTGCCTTACAATATCCCTCACCTTCCTACGATTCCAGCTGGATAGCCTGCGTCTAACAAGAGCTAGACGCCTCGAAAGCCTATAGATAGCACTCCCTCTGATAGGCAATCGCCAGACCTCGGAGAGGATAGCCCTAGCAAATGAATAAGATGTACAAAACTTCTCAAATCTGAATTGCCGACTCCACTAAAGACCCGCATCAGTAGATAAAAGAAGAGAGCAGTGGTCCGAGGCTATACAAGACAAGTGGGTGACAGTGGCAGAAGGGTAAATCTGAAGTCAAGAAGAAGTGGACAAAGCCCTATCCAGCCTTTCCTATACTCTGGCAGTACCTTGCTGATTGTTGCACCATGTAAATTGGGAGCCCTGGAACCCTAGATCCAGAAGGCCAGCTGTAGTGATAAAATATCTAAACTCCGCTCTGCTCGTAGATCCAGCATACTGTCTTCCCCCTTTCTTCTCATAGGCCCCTACAATGCAGTTGAAGTCACCTGCAATAGGGGAGGAAAATCCCTGAGCAAGCAAAGACTGAATCTCATCCCAAAGTACCTGGTGTTCCCAAAAATCAGTCCTGGCATAGATACCTGATAGGATCCAGGGGACAGAGGTTCCCTTAGAAATGACAGCAACAACTTGCTGACCACAGCAATGAAAGGCATCCACACGAATCCTGTCATTTCTCCACAGCACCATAATGCCACCAGAAAGACCGACGGACTCAACAGCATAAGAAACCCAGAATCTGGAAACCAGTCTCCGAAAACGAGCCAAACTAACTCCAGACAGGTGAGTTTCCAGAAGGACACAGATGTCAAAGCTATGCAACTGCACTAACCTCCCAAAAGCAGAGCGAAACAAAGGTTTCAAAGCTCCTCTTACATTCCAAATTAGTATCTTCATCCTGATACTTGAGTAGGGAGGACACCGACCCTGTCCCCAAGCAACTCCTCGTCAGAATGAAAGCTGGCTGGAGAGAACCCCTCCACTGGTTCCTTCCCATAGCACTCCTTTGGCTAGAAAGAATCCATCACCTCCACAGCATCAGCTTTCAAAATGGCCTACTTAAGCTGATAGACTGTGGACTCATGCATGAGTCCCCCCAGCGGCTCCTATTTGGGGAACTCCTGAAACAGACCCCAAGATAGGCTTTGCCATACTGTGGAGTTTCTTGGTTCCCTGGCGAGTCTGAACACCTAACCCCCGGACTGAATCTAAAGAAGCTGAAAAAGTGAAGGATGCTGGCTCCTTTCCTTTTGCAGTGAGGAGGGCCTTGCCTTTAGCTTTAGAGGGTTTGGATGCCACTCGCTGCGAAATAGACTCAATCGGTCAAGTCCGCTTCGATGGACCCAGAGTCGATTCCATTCGAAGCTCTGGGCACATAGTCTCTATACCAGCACTCAGGGCAAAGAAGGGGTTCAAGTCACTTAACTCAGGCTGCACAGTTTCAGCCTTCTGAAACTCAGCTGGGGGTTTAGATATTGAAACCGACGGTCAAATTGGATCGGCACGGCAGCGTTGAAGCTTCCTTCCCTCCCTTTCCCTGAACCGACGATAGCTTCGAATAAGAGGAAGCCCGTCCATCAGGATGGAGCCCGCTCCCTTGCCGATGAGCCACCTTCTTGGGTGACTGCCAACCCTCCACCGAACCAGGGGATTGCATCGCGTCCCCCTGTTCCGTGTCACGCCCCAGACCCAAAAATTTTGAGCTAGGGTGACAACCCGCCGCGTGCCGGGCACGCAAGGCGTCCCGAAACATGACACTGAGTTCAAGAAAGCAATAACCTATATATCAATCAAGTCCATGGCTTTAATACAATCCATAACTAAAGATTTGGGCTACAAGCTCTACACATAAGCATTAATGGGGTTACATCAACATATGAATCCACTTATTTTAAATAGAAGCTCCAACGAACCTATGGTTCCTTACACACCACAATAATATAGTCTGGGCATCAAGCCCTACACATAAATACACTGGTATAGCAATAAAACAAGAATCTCTATTTGAGTTGAGGTCCATCACTCCAACATGTTATTCTCAAATCTCATGGTCCTGTAATAAAAAAAATATTATAATATTTTCATGAGATTACACTCAGTAAGTAAACCATGTTATGCGTCAAATCATAGCATGATAATCAAAAACACATAGATGATTTGCAAGCTTAAACATTATACAATTACTCAAACATGCAATGTAAGTAAACCCATCATTGTTATATTATATCATATGTGTCCCACGGCCCTGCAATGCCCCATAACAAAGGAGAGCCGCGGCAGCACATATAAATATAATTCAAATCATTTGCACTCATCATTGTTGTATTATATCATAGCAAATTATCAGTGCATATAAACAATTCATTGTCATATTATATTATATGTCCCACGGCCCTGCAATGCCCCATAACAAAGGAGAGCCGTGGCGGCACATATAAATATAATTTATTCTTTTGCATTCACAATCACTCCATTATGCAATGTAAGTATTATATCATGCGTGTCCCACGGCCCTGCAATGCCTCATCTGAGCACATCCTCTAGATGTGTATGGCCATAGCAAAGGAGAACCACGGCGGCACTTATGAATATAATACCAATCATTTGCAGCCATAACCGCTCAATTATACTATAAGTAAACCCACTGTTTATACTCTCAATGGTAACTGTAAATGTGACCCACGGCCCTGCAATACCTCTATCAGAGCACATCCTCCAGATGCGTGGCCATCAATATCCACAGAACACAATGTACGATGTGTGAGGCCATACCATAACAGAACACACTCTACGATGTATGTGGCCATAAAAATCATACAGAACACATTGTAAGACATGTGGGCCATACCATAACACACTCGTCAGTGTGGGAGGCCGTAAAATCATACAGAACATGTCTACAATATGTGGGGCCATATCATAACAGAATACATCTCCAATGTGTGTGGTCATAAAAAATCATACAGAACACATCTACAATGTGTGGGGCCATAGTAAAGGAGAACCGCGGCGACACATAACAGTACCTCACATCACTTCATACATCATACATCATCATGTAGCAAAACAGTGGATTATACTTACTGAACAATTGCATGTAATATATCACATCAATGTCATACTAACTGCATCTCTCATGCATAATAACAGCATCTCTCATGCATAGCAACTGCATCTCTCATGCATAAAAAAATGCATCCCTCATGCATAGCATCCACACATGAAATCATAGCACCTGAACAGCCATGTATTCATCTACTTACAATTTAGCCAATAACAATTCTTCATATCACAATTCACAATTTAATACGCATATCCTGAAATAAATTTAATGAACTGATAACTGGTTTACTTACCTCCGCACACAATCCAACAGATATATCAGCTAATCAGATGTCGGGATACCTGGAGGATTATTTTACACAATTAAATGATTAAAATCTGGATCATGAAATGATTCCTAAGACTCTACCCTAACCAATCCACGGGCCCAACTTCGGACTCGAATATCTCTCACCATACTCACTCAAATGGGGAAGTAAAATCATCCCCAGAAAACTATATTAACCTAGATTCCAACCATATAATTATTTTATATTTTTCGGCCCGTTACAGGGCCCAAAAACTCTGTCTAAAATGGCCCTATAAAACGGCCCAAAAGGCCTGAACCGGCCGGCCAGCCGGCCCGGTTAAATCTTTGATCCGCCCGATCCCCTGTTTCACCGAACAAGGGACGGGAACATGGCCGGCGGTCGGGGCCGCCGCTCTTTCCCTCAATTTCACTCATCTCCTTCCACTCACCCGCGCGGCACGGTGCGTGCCGGCGGCACGGCCGGCCACCTTGGCCGGCCGGACCTCCACCGGACGCACGCCCGGCGCCGGTGGAGGCGACAGACCAAGGCTCGGGCCCGGCGAGGCGGCGAGCACGCCGCCGGGCCCGAACCAACCGACGGAAGCCGGTTCGGCTTCCGCCACCGCGCGAGAGGAGGGCCAATTGGCCCCTCTCTCTCCACTCTCTCTCCACCACTACCCCGCCGGATGCCTCCCCGGCGCCGGCGGGGTCGCCGGCCAAATATCAGGCCCGGCGCGGCGGCGAGCACGCCGCGGGCTGAACCAAGGCTTGCCGGCCGCTTCCTATCTCTCTCTCGCTCTCGTGTTCTCTCTCTATCTCCCTCTCTCATGCTCTCTCTCTCTCTCTCGGTTCTCTCTCTCTTTCTCTCTCTCTCTCTCTTTTCTCTCTCTCTCTTTCTCTCTTCCGGCTATTTCTCTCTCTCTCATGCGCTCTTCTCTCTTTTACGCTCTCTCTTTCTCTCTCTTACGCTCGCTCTTTCTCTCTCTCTAGAAGCCAGGAAATTTACCTGATGGGGAAGTGCGCTTGCGTGAAGGAAGGGTCCTCATCCTCCCTATTTATTCACCTGAGCAGCGCCTCGGATCTGAGTTTTCTCGGAAGGCCAAACGCTTCGCCTGGAGCGAAGCGTTAGTCCGGGAAACCCAATAGTCAGGAGCTTGGTTCATCTGAACCAAGCCTGGTTATCTGAACCAAATCTGGTTCGTCTGAACCGGATATTACATTCCGTCTTCCTGAAATCCATAGACTGCAATTGGGGGGCCTCCTTCATCGGACAGTAGCCATCCAAGGACCGAAGCGGGGGCCATCCGGGAAGGGAGCTTGCTGCGGCACCAAACTACAGTTTCCAGCAAGATGCAGAGCGCCACAGGAATCACAGATTCCTTCGACATTCTCATAAGAGAATTACTGCCAGAAGGGAGCTTTACTCCCACGAACTCTTGCCCCCGGCCAAAGAGGTTTACCCACATCTACGCGGACACAGGCTCATGCAAACCCCCCATGATTCTTCATTTTTGTAGCTGCATCAGAGGACCGGAACTCCCCTGCCACCGACAGAATAGAAGACAAAATCTCCTCTGTCTAGAATTTCAATGGAAGCAGGGGAAGTCGGATCCATAGCAAGGCGGAGAGGATGGTATCAACCACCGGAACAAACTCAGATTGCCACTCGGCGACAGCAATCGGTTGCTCGTTCACCACCCAAGGCCTCCCCATAGCGAATCTCTAGATTAAAGATCAACAAATCGAAAAAGGTAATGGCAATATGCCAAGCAATAGCTTCCACCTCTTCAAACTCCAGCCCGATGAAACTCCCGGACAATCGCTTCCGGCAGCACCCAACAGGAAAGACTACAGGCGATGACTGACCTATTCACCCATCCACTTGCTTCAACCTCCAGTGATTGAGTAGGGACCTGAATGATGTATGATAAAAGCCATTCAAGCTCAGCTACCTCTGCTAGAGAGGGAGATGGAGCAATCCATTCGAAAAGGCCCGCAGGAGCACGACGCCATGGCATCCTAGCAGGCATTGGCCCATCAGACAACACCGGAGAAGGTGCAGGAGAGGAAGCCATAAGACAGACCAAGATGAACGGAAATGGCGACAAGATCACCGGAAATCAACAGTGGGAATGACTGATAGCACTAATCTCAAAGCACTCGCACTCGCAAACCCTTTTAACTGCTAGCATCTATGGCTCTCATCTTCTTTCACAAAGCGTCTGCTTAAAAAATTTTTGCTATAGTCATAAGATCTTTTGAAATCTAAACTGATCCCAAATATAAATAAAATAATAAAATAACCCGAAATAGAAGCATAGCCCAAGATTTAATGAGATGAAGAAAAGGTTTATTGAATGGAAAGGTCTCTATGCATTGTTCGTGATGCAAGTAACGTGTCCCCTAGGTGATGATTGATCATGCATGTATGTGACTGCATGTAATAAAAAAAAATTATTTTTGCATATGTAATCTTATGCGTACAACCAATCCAACCAATCAGAGTGCACGGTGCATGCGCTTATGTAAAGCTTTCTTATTGAATATAAGGTGACCAAGCTAACACCCATTGAAACTAGAGAAAGTTTCTTGTGCACTGAAAGGTGCTCCAAACTCTTCCAAAATCAAATTTCTACATCCAAACTCGAAAAAAAGGGAGGCAAAAAAAAAAAAGGCAGTAAGAAAGAAAAAAAAAAAAAAAAAAAAAAAGGAGAACTCCCAAATAACATCTTGCTCCATGAAGCATTGCAGCCCCTTAATCTTAAAGCAGCCCAATAGCAATCAGCCTTTGGACTGTAAGAGGCCCACTAGGCCATTAATCAATTCTTATATGGCAATCATGAGCTAGGTGTAAATTTGGTGATCCTTGGGTGACTTGGGTCGAGATTTTTCAAAGCACCATGTGAACGAGTCATTCGAGTTTTTAATTATGCTCATATCATGTTGACACATAAATGTACTAAAAGAAATATCAATATGCTCTCCATCTTATTTAACAAATGGGTGTAGAGTACTTCCCTCTAAACTTCACATGCTTATTAAACAAGTAAACCAACCCAAAGTCTGTAGGATGCCTAATAACAATCAAGAAAAAGTCTTGTGCATGGCATGCGCATTAGGCATGCATATTGACCGCATGCCCATATCACTATGCATGC
>UESW01003635.1:0-33127 GCA_900491605.1 Calamus simplicifolius
TGAGTCCGATGTCTTGATAATCATTGGAGGCACTCCATGCCTGGTGCTTGTCAACCATCGGAATTATCATTCATTATATGATAAGTCAGCGTAACTATTAAATAAACAGTCAGGTGAGCCGAGCTTCACTCGGGCTTGGTTGTCTATTGATAGGTTACACTGATTATATCATTTAATGGTTGGACCTAACCAGAACTTTCAGTGGAGGCACTTCATGCCTGCTGAAGAGGTATATGGGGCAAAACTGAACACTAAGAATTGTTTGGGGAAACAATTGGTTTTGAACCTACTCTTAGATGCATATGGGTTAGCCAAGCTTCACTTGGGCCTGTATGTAGTTTATGTAGATCTTAGTGCCCGCTAAAGAATTAAGAATAATTCTTCGAATTGGGGTGTAGAGGCTGCCAATTTGAACAAAATAGTGGGAGAATCTTTAGACTAAAGTCCAAGTCTTTAGACTGAATCAATTTATATACTAATAAACTTTAGTTTTTCCTTATGCAGAACATGGCCACTAATTTATCATTAAGGTCCCTATTGGATAGTGACAAGTTGAATGGTTCCAATTTCAATAGCTGGTTCAGAAAAACTTAAGATCGTCCTTGAGCATGAGAGGATTCTATATATTCTGAATAATCCTGCACCAAAGATACCTGATGCAAACACCCAAAGTTCTGAGAGAGACACTTATCAGAAGTGGCTCAATGATAGAACTAGCGTGCGTTGTATCATGCTAGCAGCAATGAACGATGAATTCGGTCGCCGGTTCGAGAATGCTCAGCCAGAAGAAATCATTCAAGCGTTGAATGAATCTTTCGGCACACCCGACGATGTTGAAAGGCACAAGACTAGTTGTGCTATTTTCAATGCTCGAATGAGGGATGGATCTCCTGTCACTGATCATGTATTGTATATCGAGAAGATAGAACTCCTAAGCAAGCTCGGCTTTCCCTTACATGAGCAGTTGGGAAAAGATGCGATCCTGAATTCCTTGCCTCCATCCTTCCGACCTTTCCTTACTCATTTTCGAATGACAAAGCCTGCAGTCAACTACCACGGTTTGTTGGGGTTGTTACAGAACTTTGAGAAGGATAACCAGCTCTCTAAGGGTTTGGTTAATGTGGTTGAAGGATCTAAGGTAGGGCGTAAACCCTTTGGGAAAGGGAAGAAGAAAAAGAATAATAAAAGGGTGCAACATGCTAGGACATCTATAAGGGGTCAGATGCAGAAGAAGAAAGTTGATAAAAGTCAAGCTGAATGCTTTCACTGCAAGATGCAAGGGCACTGGAAGAGGAACTGTCCTCTTTACATTGCCACACTTGATCCAAAAGGCCAAAGAAGAAAAAGGAGCAAGATGTTGCTCAACAAGGTATTTATATGATAACACCTTGTAATTTTTCTGTATATGATAATCAGACCTGGGTATTGGATACCGGGAGTCCTTTTAACATTTGCAATTCATTGCAGGGACTACAGGTCACCAGAAGATTTGAGGACAATGAAAGATTCCTTAATGTCGGCGATGGAAGATTAGTTCCAGTTCTGGCATTAGGAGTTCTTGAAATAGTTTTCAATAGAAATGTCATTATACTAAATGATTGTCATTTTTGCCCAACGTTCTTGTTGAACGTAATTTCTGTAGGCCTTCTGGCCAAAAGTCATTATGAAATTTCAATAAAGGATGTTACTTTGAATATCATTATGAATGGAGTCACTGTAATGACTGGGCATTTACTAATGGCATTTATATATTATCACAGCCTGTGAATGTAGTGTACCAATCAAGTAAGCGCCCTAGAACAACTGATGTCACAGATATTTATCTTTGGCACCATCGGCTGGGTCATATCAATAAGAACAGATTAAACAGGTTAACTCAGGAGGGCATCCTTCGAGTTGATGATTGTGAATCATTAACTACCTGTGAATCATGTCTTCTTGGTAAAATGACCAAGTCATCTTTTACTGGAAAAGGTGAAAGAGCCAAAGAGCTATTGGGTCTAGTACATACTGATGTATGTGGACCAATGAGCACTTGTGCCAAAGGTGGATACTACTACTTCATTACTTTTACAGACGACCTTTCTAGGTTCGGTTATGTCTATCTTATGCGACATAAATCTGAATCGTTTGAAATGTTCAAACTATATCATAAAGAAGTAGAAAAACAAACAGGAAAATGTATTAAGACCCTTCGATCAGATCGAGGAGGCGAATACCTTTCCAATGAATTTGTGACATATTTAAAGGAGAATGAGATTCTCTCCCAATGGACTCCTCCTGGAACACCGCAGCATAACGGTGTGTCGGAAAGAAGGAATCGAACTCTGTTAGACATGGTTCGGTCCATGATGGGTTTTGCAAGCTTGCCAATATCATTTTGGGGATACGCATTAGAATCAGCTTGTCATATTCTTAATAAGGTTCCAAGTAAGTCTGTTTCTAAAACTCCACATGAGATGTGGTATGGACATAAACCGGTTATTACCTATCTGAGAGTCTGGGGGTGTCCGGCTTATGTGAAACGTGCAAAATCAGACAAACTTGAACCCAAATCTGACAAATATTTTTTCATCGGCTATCCGAAAGAAACAAAGGATATTACTTCTACAATACTGAAGAACAAAAGTTGTTCATTAGTAATAGAGCAGTTTTTCTTGAAAAGGAGTTCCTTAGTGAAGGAACAAATAGCTCTAATGTTGAACTTGAGGAAGTTCATCAAGTAGAAGGAACAACACAAACCAGTGAACCCTAGAATCTGAGTTGATTAGATCAAACTCAAAACCCATTTTAGATGCACCATTAAGGCGATCTGGTAGAGTACCACATCAACCGGACAGATACTTGGGTTTCTTGGTCCAGAACGATGATCCTGTTGAACTCGATGAGAACAACGAGGATCCGATCACCTATATGGATGCTATGCAAAGGACTGACTCTAATAAATGGCTTGATGCCATGAAATCCGAACTTGATTCCATGAAGGACAATAATGTATGGACATTAGTTGACCCACCGAAGGGATAAAACCCATAGGGTGTAAATGGGTTTTCAAGAGGAAAAGAGGCGCAGACGAAAAGGTAGAGACCTATAAAGCACGTCTGGTTGCCAAGGGGTATCGTCAACGTTATGGTATTGACTATGACGAAATGTTTTCTCCTGTGGCAATGCTGAAATCCATTCGGATTATGCTAGCTATAGCAGCACACTTCGATTATGAGATTTGGCAGATGGATGTTAAAACCGCTTTTCTAAATGGTGATTTAGAAGAACAGGTGTATATGATACAGCCTGAAGGTTTTATATCTGAAGACGAGTCTAAAGTGTGCAGGCTACAGAAGTCTATTTATGGACTTAAGCAAGCATCAAGGAGTTGGAACATACGATTTGATAAAGTGATCAAATCTTATGGCTTTATTAAGAATAAAGAAGAACCTTGCATTTATAAATGGCTAACGATTCTGTTATTGTATTTCTTGTATTATATGTGGATGATATTCTCTTAATCGGGAATGATATCCCTGCATTACAAGGAATAAAGACATGGTTATCATCACAATTCTCCATGAAAGATCTGGGAGAAGCATCATACATCCTAGGGATGAAGATCTATAGAGATAGATCTAAGAGGATGCTAGGTTTATCCCAATCTACGTACATTGACACAGTGCTAAAGAGGTTTAGCATGGAGAATTCCAAGAAAGGCTATCTTCCGATAGGCCATGGAATTCATCTTTCTAAGAAGGATTGTCCGACAACTCCTAATGAAAGAGAACGTATGAGTCGAATTCCATATGCTTCGGCAGTAGGATCGATTATGTACACCATGACATGTACAAGACCAGATGTGGCATACTCACTAGGAGTAGTGAGTAGATACCAATCTGATCCAGGAGAAAAACACTGGCAAGTTGTTAAGACAATCCTTAAGTATTTGAGAAATACTAAGGACCAGTGGTTAGTCTATGGAGAGTCTGATTTGAAACTTGTTGGATATACTGATTCCAGTTTTCAATCAGATCATGATGATAGCAAAAGTGTATCGGGTTTCATGTTTATCCTAAATGGTGGAGCTGTTTGCTGAAAAGTTCCAAGCAACATACAGTGGCAGATTCGGTGTGCGAGGCAGAGTACATCGCTGCATCAGATGCTGCGAAAGAAGCTGTGTGGCTGCAAAAGTTCATCTCCGAGCTTGGAGTGACACCTTCCATAGATGAACCAGTCCTGTTATACAGTGACAGCACTGGTGCCATAGCTCAAGCAAAGGAACCACGAGCACATCAGTGCACCAAGCACATACTGCGCCGGTTTCATCTTATTCGAGAGATAGTAGACCGAGGTGACATAAATCTTCAGAAGATTGATGGAAAGGAAAACCTAGGTGACCATTTACTAAAGTAATGGAACCATTTGACTAAAGTAATGAAAACCTAGGTGAATCATTACAAGAACATCTTCTTAATACTCCTGAAAGTAATGAAGCCCTTAGGATCTTCCTCACGATAAAGGAGGATTTATCTTAGAAGGTCCTTAAAAGAGTTCGCGACCAAATGATATACTATGACAGGGCCATAGTACTATCAATTATAGGACGTTGTATATCATATTTGTTGGTTATCCTCTTAACCAAGGAGTGTAGAGACACTGGTATGACATACAGGTGAAAGTGTAGGAGTACATTTCACCGAACGTGACTCATTTCCGGATACTCTGCTGTCAAGAGTTAATCCGAGAAGATATAGGTATAAGTATCCTTCAGACCTGAAGATCACAACCAGTGGCTTACAAGCAACTCATTGTACTTAGGTGCCGGACCACCTGGATTTCTAATCCAGCTACGAAAGGTTACTGGGTGCAGTCAAGTACTTGTGGTAGTCAGTTGTGGATCAAGATGGAATTTGACCTATCCCATTAAAAGGAGAAATGCTTGTGTTTCAATTTAGCAAGACCTTGGCCAAGGCACTTCATGTGAAAGTCACATGATCACTAAAGTTGAAATCACTTTATGGATTTGCTATTTAGAGTTGACAGGCTCTTAAGCCATCCTTAGCATTTGTGGTCAAGAGGATGAATTATACGGTAACTATTTCTTAGGGTTCTTGGAGTTTGCTCGGCAACTCTTCGACCTATCCGGACGTCGGGTTCCATTGCTAGATGGGCACATCGATTAGTATAGAAAGTTGTTTCTATGCTACCGGCTTAGGTTCGAACCTAGAGAGTCACACGCATAGAAGTTTCCTAGGATGATCTATTTGCTGATCAACGATTGAGAATCGTATATGATTTAATTAATCAATTTGATTGATTGAATTATCTCAATTGGGTTAAGTACAATTGAATAAGATTCAATTTGGTTTAAGTCTATTAGAAGGACAAGTCAATTTCAAATATTGATTTGAAATTAGACTTGATTTGAATTTAAATAGATTCAGGACTAGCCAAATTTGATTTGGGCTTGGACCATGATCTATGTGGGTTAAGTCAAATAAATTCAGATCAGAACCCAAACCTCTCGAATATGGATCTCATATGATGAGATGGCTAAAATCTCATCTCATGAGATAGAATTTAATGCATGACATTTATTTACCGAACGTCGGATTTATCCCTCGTCTCTTTGGTTTTCTCCGAACGACGGAACTAAACCAAACGCCGCGACTCCTTGGTTTTCTCCGAACGTCGGAATTAAACCAAGCGCCGCGCCTTCGGCGTCTCTTCGCTTTTGCCAAACGACGGATTCTTAAATGTCAGAATTAAATGTCAAGGCTAAATCTAGACTATAAATAGAGGGCATTCCCTCACCAGAGAACACAGAACAAAAAATAGAACAACAATACACGATTTGTCGTGGATTGTAATTCTAAATTGTCGTGGATTGTAATTCTAAAATGTTAGAATAGAAAATCCTGGTGATTCTGGTGTTAGCGGAAGCCTGGTGGATCTTGGAGGAAGATTCAAGTGAGAGGATTCAAGATCAGCAAAGCTATTTTTCCGCGAGCTAGCACTCCCAAAAATCTGATCATTCGGGCTTCGCGTGGACGATACTAGAGGCCGGACGATTGAACGGCTGCAGAGCAATAAGGATTTACCTACTGTTCTTAAGGTAAGTGATTTGATCCCTAGATCTTAAGGCAGGCTTCAAGATAATAGTGTGACTAGTCATCTTGAAGATCAAGATATGATCTTGATGTTTTTATATGCATATTTTAGATCAAACGACCCTGAATATATAGGCAAAGATATGATCTTGATGCATATTAGATAGATTAATATGTAATCTTTTAATTTCCGCAATGATAATAGTTATCAATTTTTAAAAATATGCATGCCTCGGAGACTATTTCTCCCTACATCTTCATCATATTTCTTAGGTCGAAAATGATCTTTATCGATTTCAAATGACCTTACGACCATCGGAGTACTCAATGGGTGTGCTTTATCCATATAAAACCTTTTAAGTATCTTTTTTGTATAAGCAGATTGATACACAAAAATCTCATTTTTAAGATGCTCGAGCTGCAGACCAAAGCAAAATTTTGTTCTTCCAAGATCTTTCATTTTAAATTCCTATTGTAAGCAATCTGCTACCCTTTGAAGCTCTTCAGGAGTTCCAATCATGTTCAAATCATCAACATATACTGCAATGATCACAAATTTTGATCCAGATCTCTTTATAAAGATACAAGGATATATGGGATCATTGTTATAGCCTTGTTTCAACAAGTATTCAGTTAAATGATTGTACCACATACGCCCTGCTTGTTTTAACCCATAGAGAGACTTCTGCAACTTTATCGAATAAAGTTCTCTCGAATTAGAGTTAGACTTTTCAGGCAATTGTAATCCTTCTGGGATTTTATATAGATATCATTGTCAAGTGAGCCATATAGATAGGTTGTCACTACATCCATAAGACGCAATTCAAGTTTTCATGCACTGCCAGACTAATCAAATACCAAAAGTTATTGCATCCATCATAGAAGAATATGCCTCTTCATAATCAATACTGGATCTTTGTGAGAATCCTTGGGTAACTAGTCATGCTTTATACCTCACAATTTTATTATCCTTATTTCGAATATCCATTTATATCCTATAGGTTTTATACTAGCAGGTGTTTGGACAACCGATCCAAAAACTTTACGTTTCGCTAGCGATTTTAATTCAAAATCGATTGCATCCTTTCATTTTTGGCCAATCTTGTCGATGTCTACATTCTGCCATAGACATTGGTTCATGATCCTTATTTTTATTTTTAATATTTTGTGCAACATAATATGCGAACTTATCATCGACGATCATCTTTTATCGGTTCCATCTTTTCTCAGTCATAACATAATTGATAGAGATCTCTTCATTTTCTTCGATTTTAGGTACCTTATTCTCAGACTCGTCTGAAATCTCAATTACTTCTGTTATTATACTAAAATCTTTTCTCGCATCACAGTATCTTCAATTTGATCATCTAAATGCTTTGCTCCTTTTCTTTTGTGAAGATTTTTATCTTTGAAACCAACTGGTCTACCATGTTTTACTTATTCTTTTGTCTCATTAGCGTGGTAGGTTATCTTTTAGGGACAACAATTCTGATTAGAGCATTTGCAGCTGGTATATGTGACTTTGTCACTCTTTTAAGGTCAGTAAATGCGTCTGACAGTTGATTTGCTAGTTTTTGCATATGAATTATCTTATGAACTTTAAGTTCATGTTGTTTTGTACGAGAATCGAGATGAGATAATGTTAATTCATTCCAACTAATTTCTTTTACCAATGCTTTTTCTTCCCCTAATGTTGGAAAAATAGACTCATCAAAATGATAATCGGCAAAACATGCCATAAATAAATCTCCTGTAGATGGTTTAAGATATTTAATTATATATGAAGATTCATACCCAACATATATCCCTAACCTTCTTTGAGGTTCCCATCTTAGTGCGTTGTGGTGGAGCAATTGGAATATAAACTGCACATTCAAAAATTCTTAGATAAGAAATATTTGGTTCCCAACCATAAACCAATTGTAACAGAAAGAATTTATGATAATTCATTGGCCTGATACGAATAAGTGCTACTGCATGTAAAATAGCATGTCTCCATGTAGACAAAGAAAGTTTGCTCTCATAAATAATGGTCTTGTAATCAGTTGGATCCGTTTGATAAGCAATTCCGTAAGACCATTTTGAGTATGAACATATGTTACAGGATGTTCAACAGTGATTCCAATAGCAGTACAATAATCATTGAATGCTTGAGAAGTAAATTTACCAGCATTATCAAGGCTATTGTCTTAATAGGATTATCTAAAAAATAAGCGCGTGTCGAATTAATTGCGCTAGTAGTCTTGCAAACATCAGGCCGCAAGTCGATAATAAGTATACATGTGACCATCTAGTTGAAGCATCAATTAAAACTATGAAATATCTAAATGGTCCATTTGGTGGGTGAATAGGTCCACAAATATCATCATGTATGTATTCTAGAAATCCAAGAGATTCAGTCTTGATTTTAGTCGATGATGGCCTAATAATTAATTTGCCTTGAGAGCAAGCAGCACATGAGAATTCATTTGATCGTAATATTTTTTGATTCTTCAATGAATGTCCACATGAATTCTCTATAATTCTTTGCATCATAATTAAACCGGGATGACCCAACTGGTTATGCCAAATTATAAAATTATTTTGATTAGTAAACTTATGGTTTACTGTAGCATATGCTTCAAATGTGCTTATATTTGTGTAGTATAAATCAGATAAAAATGTAGACAATTTTTCTAATACAAGATAAATAAAAGCATAAAAACTAAAAGTCATAATTCATCATTGCATCAGTTTCTTTAAAACAAATATATGTATAGTAAGATATTTTATTACATGGTATTATTTGATAACATAAGCATTCTTAAAATTAACCTTATACATTCATGCTATCAATTAGACATGCATTATTTTCTTCTGGTTGGATAAAGAAGTCAACAACATCCAAATCATCAAATCCAGTATCAGAAGGGCCAGATTTAGAAACAAAATTTATTTCCATCTTTTTCTTATTCTTTTTCAATGATTCTTGATAAAGTTCAATGAGGTATTTTGGTGTACGACCAATGACCCTTCATTCCATAACGATAGTATGAGTTATCCATCAAATTTTTTACTTAAGACTCCTTTGTCTTTTTCAATTTTCTTCTTATTTTTCTTATTTTTCTTTCACTTTAGGTGATGAGAAGGAGTTTTAACATTACCACCATGATAAACAAAACGTCCTTGACCACATCTGCATTCACGACCACGACCATGCCTTTGTTTATGTTGCCGCTGGGATCTGTCCTCCGACTCGGGTGCTATCGGTCTCCTGATCGGGCTTCCTCCTGGACGGACTTGCACAGAAGTCCTCATGCGAGAGGCGTTGGGGGTGGCCCTCCGCGGAAGACCCTCCGATGCTCAAGTTAGTGGGGATCGACGATCAACAGAAATAAGAAGAAGGATCTCTCTGGAGAGTCCCTCCAGGGGTGGCCAATCGGGAGCTCTTGGGGAGCGCCGACGGTGGAGCAGTGAAAGGAGAGAGAGTGAGAGTGAGACAGAGCCAGGAGCTGTGTACGGGGGCTTGTGCGCGCGTTCCTGAGAGAATCTGGGAGTGTCATACTTATAGGCAATCACCTGAATCTTGAGCGCCTTCTGGAAGGTTTGAAAGTTGTTGGGATACAGAGATGATTCAATCAAGCTGTTATGAGGCCGGTGGGATCCATATCTTATCTATTGAAGGATCGATGGCTGGGAGAGCTCTCTGATGGCCTGAGATTCGATGACTGTGTAGGTCCTGGGCCATTATTGCGGATCCTAGGCCGTCATTGCAGATCCTAGGCCACTCCTCGATATGATTCTTCGTTTGGGGTTCTGTTACACTAGACTTGGGCTCTCCCGCACCAGGTTTCGCAAAGGTGCATGTCGAGCCATGGATTGCTTGGGGTTGCTTGGGGGAGCCGAGCTATGGATGGCTCGGGGGAGCTGAGCTATGGGTTGCTCGAAAAAGCCGAGCTATGGGTTGCTCGGTGAAACCGAGCTATGGATGGCCCGGGAAATCGAGCTATGGGTTGCTTGTCCTGCCGGACCATACCAGTCAGCTCGTTCTTCGAGGGCGCAATGCAGCGGATGGGGGACGGGGCTGACCTTAGCCCTTCGCACGGTTATCAACGCAATGGCAATTTTACCCCTCAATAGTTTATGAAATTGATATGTAGTCTCATTCACTTTAGGGAATGGTACATAGCTAGTTGGATAGGCTTCATGATTTTTATTAAAGGTTTATTATTTTATTCAGCCAGAAAAAGGTAGAAAATTAGTTCATAATATTTTTTAAAACCTTTTCACGAATTGCTGCAAGAGCAAATTGGAAGTATAAAAAGTGAAAAAGATTTTTTTCAGCATATCCTTATCAGTGACTTTTTCTTCACATAATTTTAATTAAAACTAATTTTGCTGAATTGTATTCACTTGCTGTCTTATAATTTTATAGACGTAAGTGCATCCAGTCATAATGAGCCTTAGAATGACTATTTTTTGATGGTCATAACGCTTTTTAGGCTATTCCAAAGGATAAAGGGTCAAATTTATCAAGGACTAGAAACAATCGTATATATATAAATGATATTTACCTCAATAAAAGTTTCTTCAACAAATATAAAATGATGAGATAGAGAGTGCTGATAACATGTTATATAATTAAAAAGTAGCAATGTGTTATATAATTAAAGAGTAACAATCGAGCAAAAAGACTAAGAAGAGAAAGTATTAGAATATGTTCCCTCTTATTTCATCTTTTCATATTCCATCAATCCTTTTCAAATACCATCTATAAACAATTTCATGCCATCTATTTATAGACAAATGGTAAAATATGTTATAGGTAATACCAATAGACATATCTACCCATGAACACCTCTTAATAACTTGGCATAACCTCCTTTCATTTTATTAACAATATTATAACATGTAAAGTTTTGATTATTCAATTTGGTAGGTCTTAAAGATTATATCTATATTGTTTTGGCAATTATGACCATTATTAGTATTAAAATCTTCATTAATACGTTTGAAATCGAAGAGTAATTAGAGGCATGCGTGGAATTACAACCTTATCTTTTTGGTAAGGAAGCGCTATTTTTTGGAACCCTCTTTTATACCAATTTGTAATCATAGCCATATTGTTTTTAAATGGATATGAATATTTTCTAAATATTGCCAACATAGTATATCGCTCAAGATGTGGTTATAGATCTTGACGCATTCATGAAAAGTAAATTTTGATACACTAAATAAAATTTGCTTCGACACAGAATATGCTAAATAGAAAAATGTATAACAACTGGTAAAATTTCCAAAACTTTTAGTTATTAAAAGAGGACCTTTCCTAATGGTAAAATTTTCTGAAAAGGCTCGATTAATCTGGGAAGCGGATTAGTTGTAATTTTATTTTTAAAATTAAAAAAAAAACATTGATAAAACCCGCAGCATTGCGGAAACTCCCCCGTCTCCGAATTCTCCAATGGAGGGAGGGCCGTTCCCATTCCTGCTTTGTTTTCTCTACTTTTACCCGCCCCCCGTCTTCTCCCGTTCAATCGGATTCCATCCCTGAAAGAAGATATGAGCCGGCCATCCTCCCAAGACCTTCTCCCTTTCCTACTATTAGCAACTTTCTTCTACTTGGTCTCCGGCGAAATCTCCTATTGTAACCGAACCTGCGGACACTTCAGCGTCGGCTATCCGTTCGGCTTCTCTCCCGAATGCCCTATCGTGCTAAACTGCACCGAGACAGCCGATATTCTGATCAATGGATATGTCGTCCGGAACATCACGTCCAATAAAATCTTCGTCGACGTGCCCCCGGACTGTGATCGGCCGGCCCAGTCCGTGCTGGCCCTCTTCGGACCCAACCACGCGATGACGGTGCGGAACGGGCTGTTCCTCCGGAACTGCACCTCCGCGCACTCGGGATGCCACATCTCCACCGACATCATCGCTTGGAGCCTGGCAGCGAAGGGCTGCGGGTCCAAGAGAGATGACACAAGATGCTTTCCCGGAGCGGCGATTGGCGGATTTCTGTCCCCGGAAAAAATCTCCGCGGTTGAGTGCAAGTCGCTGTTCATTTCGGGGAGGTACGGCGGCGATAACCCTTTGCAGCCGGAGCTGGTGTTCGGGACAGCGGAGGTCGGGTGGTGGGTCAACGGCCAGTGCCGGTGCTCTCGAAACGCGAAGTGTGCGTATTGGACGCCTCAGGAGGATGGAACCAAGAGGTACAATTGCATGTGTGACGAGGGGTTCGTCGGAGACGGGTACGCCGACGGCGAGGGCTGCCGCGAAGGTTAGTACTCGGTCTCGCTCGCTCTCCGTCGTCTCTTCTCTGATTCGATTATGATGCTCCTCCGCAAGTGCGATTCAGTCAGTAGTAATGGTCCGGTTAAGTTGCAAAAACCATATGGTTGCACCGCCCCAATTTCTGGGATGTTCGAAAGAATTCTTTTTTTTTTTTTAATTAACGGTAAAGAAGGGCCGTCCCAAGCGAGTCGGTGAACATGGCGCTGGGTGGGGAAAAAATTCTTTGAAAAAAGTTTTACAATACCATCTTTCGATTCAGCAAATGCACATTGAGTGTGCAAATTAACTGCACGCCTATATTATCATGCGTGCCATGCATACCTTCAATGTGCACTTGTTATACCGAAGAATGATATAGTAAACCTTTTTCAAATTCTTTCCAGGGGCGGAAAGGTCCTGAGGAGCCTATTGTATCCAACAAACAAGCCTTTGGTATGCATCAACAAGCACGGATGGTGCGGGGTTTGTTGCACCACTCACGATGCATAAAAAGTTTTTTTATATGGAAAGGGGCATGGTCTGGCGAAAATCAGTTTAATCTTATTCAAAATATGAAAAGTCTTGTATATTGCTTCGGTGCAATATGATCTGTATAAATGCAGTGATTCACTTACATGAATTCTGCATCATGATGCATAGGCTACTCATATGCTGACAAATCATTGCTTGATATAGGTTATGCTGCACTGAAATTATGTATCAAGATTTTTTTTTCAAACATTGTAGGATTGGACTTAGTTTTTAGTTCATAGGATTGGATTGAAATAAAATTTTAAATCCATTAAAAAATTTTAGATAAAGCCCGAGTTTTCATAAACAAGTCTAATCTGATTCAAATATATATATTTTTATATATATATGGTATTATATATATATATAGTAAAATTTTTTATATCTTTATATTTGAATATAAAATGTTATTGGTGAGGACGGGATTCAAACCAATGATCAGCGCCTTAACCAACCTGCACAATGTCCTTTTTGATGAGATTCTTATATATATATAATGCTATATAATTATTTATATAACTACAAATTGGGCCGTTGAGAGCCACTATTAATGTTTCGTTGAGGATGATAATAGGAACATAATCCAAATAGATCTCTTAAAATCATCAGTTAAACCAAAACCTGTTATTTGTCATACATGGATGCTTATATATACACACACATACATACATATATTATAAATTTATTATAATTAAAAATATATTTTATTAATAATTTTTATACTAGTAACAACTCTACTATATATTTCCTTTCTTGGTTATGTTAACATATTTAAATACTTTTTTTAACACTTATCTTAATAATTTTTAAGGACCCTATGATATGTTTTTTTCTAAATCAATAAGAAATATATGAATATCTTTTTTTTTTATTTTTTATTAATTATGTAAGAAAAAAATTAACTTATATAATCAGTCCTTCTGCATGAGATTAAATTGAATTTTTGATATTTTTATATTATGTATTTTTTATTAATCTTTTAGAAATAAAAATAATTTTTATAATTGACCTTCCTGCATAAATTTAAATTCATTCTTTGATATTTTTATATTATATCTTAGCTTATGCTTCATTATTTTTTTTTCAAATTTTACTAATATTATTAATAAACATAATATTATGATAGTTAAAAAAAAAATATCACTCTTGCTCTTATAGATTGATAGTGTGGTACTTTTTTACTATTCATCAAGTGTTGTATTGGTCTATAAAATTTTATTAAATAATTTTTTTAATCAAATTATTTTTACAACATTTAAATATTTTCAAATCTTCAAAGGAATTTCATCAGATTCTACTGCTCTTCACCTTATACCTTATATATTCTAGTGAAAACTTTAGAGGCCTTTCGTTGGTCCTTCGAGTTCCACTCCACCCAACCTTTTGAATCCTTTTTTTTGTTCTTTTCTCTTTTGGTAAGCTGTCTTATCAAATATGCTAAACCCTAGTGGCCCAGAATAGCAGTATGTTTGCTTAATTTACTTGAGACAAGAATTACAACTATTAATAAAGGATTCTTGAAAGATTCACTTATATTATTTATCTGCAAACTAATTTTTCAGCTAGCAATCTTAGAGATAATTTGGAAACAAATATCATATTATATGAATTTTAATATAATTACATTCACTGTTAATTTCCATTGTCCTAATGGCCAACAACAATCTTGCAGCTACCTATGATTATTAGTGCATATAGGTGCTAGTAAAATCTATTTGAGACGAATTGTTCATGTTGACATCCAAATTTTTTTTTAATCCTATAAGAAAAGAAAATCCTTCATCTCTCCAAAGATCTCTCTGAAATTTATTTAGCTCATGATTTTTTTTTTTCTCCTGAATCATTGGAGGCAAAGTGAGCATTTATGGATGTACTCTTTGGATGCCTCCCTGGATGGCAGAATGTACAGTTTATGATATTCTATGAAATAGGGTGTGTGTGTGTTGACAGCTAAAATTGAAGTCCTTCAATGCCATCCTACAATATTCTTATGCTTTTAAAATTACCGTTATTTATGGTACCATCCTGCAAACGGATAAAATCCTTATAAAACTTGCTGTTGAAATATTATCTAATTCAATGCCATGAATTTGATGAATCCTACGATATTTTTATGCCTTTGAAATTACTGTTTTTTTATGATACCATCCAGCAAATGGATAAAATCCTTATAAAACTTTCTGTTGAAATGGTATATAATTCAATGGCCATGAATTTGATGGATGGCATCAGGCATAATTACAGTCAGAAAAAAAAAAAAACAGACGGATGATTAGTATTTTTCTACCAACAAAACCGAGCCTTGTAAATAAATAATATAGCACTTATAGCTGACCTGGTTTCTGTTATGTTTTATCTTGTTGGCTTGTTGCAGCGCAGCTTTCTTATTGCAGTGATTCGAAATACGGTTCAATCGGTGTTCCAGAATGGTCTTTCTCGTTGGAGGTAACCATCAATCTTTGTGTTGCACCTTTAAAAAAAAAAAAAAAAGGGTGGGGTGGTGGAATTGAAGAAGTCAAGAACTTCTTCATTATTTTATTGAATTATAATTATATTTACATAGTTACAGAGTAAGGAAAATGAAGAGGAGAGTATAAAGGGAGGGACGGAGGAAAGATGCAGAGAGAAAAAAAGGCTTGAAGCCAACCCCGTCTCAGGATGGGAGAAAGGGTCTGCAACAAAAGCTGGCCAGTGGCTTTGCGTAGTTGCCTCTGCAAGCAAAGTTAAGTATGTTGTCATGTGTTAGGCATCAGTGACTTGCAAATTAAATGAAACAAACACAGACCAAATAACATCATCACTCGAGAGGAAGCTTAAAAAAAAGTAGATGTAGATAATAAGAAGTTGAAGAGATTTGGGTGGTCAAGCCCTGTATGTGAATGGGCAAGTCACCTTTCAAGGCCCAACCTAAGGATCCTGCGTTAATTGTTATTGGTGGTGATAGGTGAGGTTTTGGCTAGGGCTGTCCTTGTACAAATCCAGCCATCCAATCCACTTGACATCTGGTCTCTGTGAGAGTTTATGGTTCTAATATCATTCAACTAGAGTTGGGAGGGGCAGGAAAGGAAGGATAATTAAAATAAAAGAAGGGGAGGAGAAAGAAAAGTAATGGTAGGATAACTCTTCTCCTTTTATGTCAATGTTTTAATAAAAATGTAGGAGAAAAAGAGTTACTACCCTCTCCTTATATGGTTAAAAGGTGAAAAAAAAGAAAATTAAAGTAATTTTTTTAAGAGTAAAAAAAGTAGTACCCTCACACCACCTTTTCTTCTTCAAGGAGATAGATAATATTTATTTTTTTATACAAGGGAATGAAGTATAATTATCTTTCTATTTTATTTTCTTTTTCTCATTAAAACTTTCAAATAGACTCAGAGATTACTTTTTGATCTTTCTCTTTATTTTTCTTTGTTCACATCCTTTCAAATATATAAGAGTGTTCACCTCTTTCCAAATAGGGAGCATTCATAGAAAATGAATGAAGAGAAAGCCATCAAAAACTTCAATCTATTGCATAGTCAACAAGAACAAAGTTCATCATAACATACTGACGTACTCGAAAGTTAAGAAATTAGGCATTAAACTTTGAAGTCAAAAACATTCCCTAGGTATTTGCATAACCTTTTCTTTCTCTTTGGTTAGGATAAACATCAGCGTTCTCCAACTTTAATCATAACGGATCATTTCAATATCCTCCCATAGCTAACTAATCAACTTCAATGCTACAGGACGGGCAAATTTAGATTAGGCCTAACCAGTCCTCTCCATCTCTTAACCCTAGCCAATATGTAAGCAGGCAAGTATGTTCAAATTGAGCCCCGCAAAAGTTGTGATCCAAGCATTTCATTTTGGAAGAAGCCATGCCCTGGTGGAAAGCTCCAGTCCCGTGCAGTTAGTCTCCTTCGGCCATTCTTTTTGACGGACAAAGAACTCCTTCAGAACATATTGCAGGGTGTTTTTAGATGCATCATTATATCCACATTTTGCCATGCACGCAAAAGTGGAGACACTCCAGCCAGAGTGCCTCAAAGCCACAAGAGAGGTTCCAAGTTTTGATTTAATAAATCAATAGACATAAATATACTGCTCAATTATAACATCATTGCACTTTATGAATTAGCATAGCAATTAACAAAGTGGAATTCCATCAAATAGTTGCGACCCCATGCATGCCACATGAAACATTGAGGCAGTTACCTAAATAATATGCAACTTTAATAACCAGCTAACTTTCTGTTCTTTTTCCAGTGTGAGTCTACGATTCAGTGGCGATAAAAACTTAGCAGTCTCTACTTCCTTTCGCAGGGGTCATAATTGGAGCATCTACAATGGCTGTCCTTGCTTTCTTCTGCTACCGCCTTCACCGCGGCGCCACCTCTGGCAGTCACCAACAAATCACCAAACGCTTTCTAGACCAAGCTTCCTGCGCCATCCCCGTCTATGCCTACAGAGACATCGAGCGCGCAACGAATCACTTCGACGACGCTCAAAGGCTTGGCAACGGTGCCTACGGAACAGTGTACTTTGGATATCTAAACAACGAGACCGTCGCCATCAAAAGGCTCCGGCGCCACGACAACGATGACATGGACGGAATCACAAACGAAATCAAGCTCATCTCCTCTGTCAGCCACCCCAATTTAGTTCGCCTTTTAGGGTGCAGCGTCGATGGAGGCGAGCAAATTCTCATCTACGAGTTGATGCCCAACGGCACGCTCTCACAGCACCTCCAGGGCGAGCGTGGGGAAGGTCTTTCATGGAATCTCCGCCTCTCCATCGCAGCTGAGACTGCGAGTGCCATCGCCTACCTCCACTCCGCCGTGCGCCCGCCGATATACCACCGAGACATTAAGTCGAGCAACATTCTACTAGACAAGGACTTCAGCGCGAAGGTGGCAGACTTCGGCCTCTCGAGGATTGGCAAGACGGAGCTGTCCCACGTCTCGACAACGCCGAAGGGGACACCGGGCTATCTCGACCCGCAATACCACCAGGACTTCCACTTAACGGATAAGAGTGATGTCTATAGCTTCGGAGTTGTGCTTGCGGAAATGATAACGGCTATGAAGGTGGTGGACTTCGGCCGAGCACCGAGCGACGTGAATTTGGCGGCCCTCGCCGTTAATAGGATTGGGAACGGGAGGGTGGAGGAGATTGTAGACCCGTTTCTGAAGGTTAAGGGAGATGAATGGACTCTGGTTTCGATTCGAAAGGTGGCGGAATTGGTATTCAGGTGTTTGGCGTTTGACAAGGACGTGAGGCCGTCCATGACGGAGGTAGCAGAGGAGTTGGAAATGATAAGGGGAGGCTACTTGAATGGACGTGCTGAGATGGCGCCGAAAGGGAAGAGTAGGAAGTTGAACTTGCGGAATGCTTTGAAGGCAGAGGCCCCTGTTTCAGTGCACGACGCTTGGCTCAGTTAGATAAGCTCTTCTTCATAATGGCTCGCGATAGCGCAAAACAGATAACAGTTTGCTGTAGGATTTATCGCACTACTCTGGACAATCCAGTCCGCTCAAGACAGCGTTGTTTTCTTATTGTAGTTTAAAATATTCTGCCATACCGTTTATCCTTTTTGCCTTTGGTATTTAGGTATAACTTCGATGTGCATGCCTTTGATCGCTGATAGGTGATGCTAAAATCTCCATGGCAAAAACAAAACTACCGATGTATGCTTGCAGCAATCAACCTTGGTGGATGCCGGACGAGAGAATAGATGTTATGCCCGTGATCTTCTGTGCTTCGATAAGGATCTTGAAATCAACCTCCAAATAAAATGGCATGAGAGCGCGCCCTTGCCAAGCACTACGCCATTCTGCCAAGGCGGTATAGTGGTATCAAAGATCTGAGTTAATTTTGCCAGCCGCCATGAAAGAGATGTTCTAAGTCTGAATAGCAAAGCCAGTCCCTCTACGAGCACAATTATCAAGGGAAGAGCCACGGATTTTTCCCTGCTACAGCAGCAGCCTGAGCATATCTGATGCATGGAGTGAAGCTTCCGATATGATTAGCCTGTTGGCAATGCCCTAAAAAATGGTCGCACATGACGATTTGCATCCCCGTATGATGACGCTCGATCACCCCTCCTGGACGCCGGGAACGGAGGCTCTTCTTCTTCACCGGATTGCCTGCAAAGAAGTCCCAAGACCGGAGAGGGTTCTCCGGTGAGACCCTCCGACGCCCAAGTCAGTGATAGAGGTCACAGCAGAGAAGGAGCTCGAGAGAGCTCTTGAGGAGGGAGAGATCTCAGAAGGATCAGATAGTTCCTTTGAGAGTTAGGGCATCGAGTGCGTAAGATGTGTCTATCTGGTTTTCGATGTAATTTACCCTTTTATAGGGGTTGACGCTGGCATGATCACGTGGGTCTGCGTCCCATCGACTGGCGAGACCGTTGAATTGTCGGATCTGACGCTATCGGGCGGCGCAGGTTGGCGTAGCGGCACGCATCGGCACTGTCGGGCGGCGCATGTTGGCGCAGCGGCGCGCGTCGGTGCTGTCGGGCGGCGTGCGTCAGGTGCTGTCGGGCGGCGCGCGTCAGAGAAACGGATTTTTGAATCGCTGGGGCTGATCTTGGCGGGAACCGGGGGTCCCGTCTTGTTGGGGCTGAGCTGGGTCGTCCTAAGATGGCTGGGGCCTACCTCGCCGGCAAGGCAGCGCCGGTGTGGGGCCGAATCGGCGGACTTGGAGACGACGGGGCCGAGTCGGGCCTGCATGGGATGGCCTTGGCTGACTCGGCGGACTGGAGGCGTCGGGGACGAGTCGGGACTGCCTGGGATGGCCTTGGCCGACTCGGCGGACGGGAGACGCCGGGGCCGAGTCAGGCCTACCTGGGATGGCCTTGGCTGACTCTGCGGACTGGAGATGCCGGGGCCGAGTCGGGCCTGCCTGGGATGGCCTTGGTCGACTAGGCGGGACTGGAGACGCCGGGACCGAGTCGGGCCTGCCAGGGATGGCCTTGGCCGACTCGGCGGGACTGGAGATGCCGGGGCCGAGTCGGGCCTGCCTGGGATGGCCTTGGCCGACTCGGCAGGACAGGAGACGCCGGGGCCGAGTCGGGCCTACCTGGGATGGCCTTGGCCGACTCGGCGGGACTAGAGACGCCGGGGCCGAGTCGGGCCTGCCTGGGATGGCCTTGGCCGACTCGGCAGGACAGGAGACGCCGGGGCCGAGTCGGGCCTGCCTGGGATGGCCTTGCCGACTCGGCGGGACTGGAGACGCCGGGGCTGAGTCGGGCCTGCCTGGGATGGCCTTGGCCGACTCGGCGGACTGGAGACGCTGGGGCCGAGTCGGGCCTGCCTGGGATGGCCTTGGCCGACTCGGCGGACTGGAGACGCCGGGGCCGAGTCGGGTCTGCCTGGGATGGCCTTGGCCGACTCGGCGGACTGGAGACGCCGGGGCCGAGTCGGGCCTGCCTGGGATGGCCTGGCCGACTCGCTGGACTGGAGACGCTGGGGCCGGGGACGGTTAGCCTGGAGAAGTAGGAGCCGCCTGGCATGGAGACGCCGGGGCCAGCTAGCTTGGAGGCGCCGTGGCCGGCCAGCAATGTGCCGGGGCTGGCCAACTTGGGGGGGCCATGGCCGAGTTGCCTGGAGAAGTAAGGGCCGCCTGGCGCGGAGACGCCGGGGCCGGCTAGCTTGGAGATGCTGTGGCTGGCCAGCTTGGAGAGGCCGTGGCCGACCAGCAATGTGCCGGGGCCGGCCAACTTGGGAGGCCGTGGCCGAGTCACCTGGAGAAGTAAGGGCCACCTAGCGCAGAGACGCCGGGGTCGGCTAGCTTGGAGACGCCGTGGCCGGCCAGCAATGTGCCGGGGCCGGCCAGCTTGGAGAGGCCGGCCTTGGGCGGGTGTCGGCCTTTGATGCGCCGGAGCTGACGCTGAGTCCGTCGCTGGAGTTAGAGTTTGGGCCTTTGGGGCCGTCGCTGGAGCTGGTGTCAGAATCTGAGCCTTTGGGGCCGTCCAAGAATTTCATTTTTCATGGGGTCAACTGGCCCCATCAAATGCCCCCCACACTCCTTGAGCTTGCGTGCCCTGCATCAGCTAAGTGAAAGGAGTGTAGGACTCTTACCTTTGTACCTTGCGCTGCCTGGATGGTCGTCTGCGTGCCTTCTTTAGCCAGCCGAGGGTGGCCAGTAATCCTTCCCCAGTGTGGGGACCAGGAGTGAACCCCGGAGGGTGACCTGCGAGCGGGGCGTCGTTAGGTTCCTTTTGAACCGGCCTGGGGGTTTGTGTTCCGCCCAAGTGGTGACTCAATCGGGTACGGAGCCTTTAGGGTCTTAACCAACTCGGGGGCACTGCCGTGCCGGGACCGAGTGGTGTCCCGTGGGCCGCGATGCCAGTGAGCTCCTTTTGAACCAGCCTGGGGGTTTGTGTTCCGCCCAAGTGGCGACTCAGTCGGGTACGGAGCCTTTAGGGTCTTAACCAACTCGAGGGCACCGCCATGCCGGGGCCGAGTGGTGTCCCGTGGGCCGCGATGCCAGTGAGCTCCTTTTGAACCAGTCTGGGGATTTGTGTTCCGCCCAAGTGGTGACTCAGTCGGGTACGGAGCCTTTAGGGTCTTAACCAACTCGGGGGCACCGCCGTGCCAGGGCCAAGTGGTGTCCCGTGGGCCACGATGCCAGTGAGCTCCTTTTGAACCAGCCTGGGGGTTTGTATTCCGCCCAAGTGACGACTCAGTCGGGTACGGAGCCTTTAGGGTCTTAACCAACTCGGGGGCACCGCCGTGCCGGGGCCGAGTGGTGTCCCATGGGCCGCGATGCCAGTGAGCTCCTTTTGAACCAGCCTGGGGGTTTGTGTTCCACCCAAGTGGCGACTCAGCCGGGTATGGAGCCTTTAGGGTCTTAACCAACTCGGGGGCACCGTCGTGCCGGAGCCGAGTGGTGTCCCGTGGGCCGCGATGCCAGTGAGCTCCTTTGAACCAGCCTGGGGGTTTGTGCTCCGCCCAAGTGGCGACTCAACCGGGTACGGAGCCTTTAGGGTCTTAACCAACTCGGGGGCACCGCCATGCCGGGACCGAGTGGTGTCCCGTAGGCCGCGATGCTAGTGAGCTCCTTTTGAACCAGCCTGGGGGTTTGTGTTCTGCTCAAGTGGCGACTCGGCCGGGTACGGAGCCTTTAGGGTCTTAACCAACTCGGGGGCACCGCCGTGCCGGGGCCGAGTGGTGTCCCGTGGGCCGCAATGCCAGTGAGCTCCTTTTGAACCAGCCTGGGGGTTTGTGTTCCGCCCAAGTGGCAACTCAGCCAGGTACGAATCCTTTAGGTTCTTAACCAACTCGGGGGCACCGCGTGCCGGGGCCGAGTGGTGTCCCGTGGGCCGCGATGCCAGTGAGCTCCTTTTGAGGACTTGCGCAAGGGAAGACGAACTGTCGCCAAAAAGGATCTTTTCCTTTATTGCTTATGCTCCTGGGGTACATCATTGATAATATCGGCGGAGGTTGTCCGCATTCCAGGTACGTGGAATGGGCTTCCGTCAAGCTCTTCCAGTTTGTATGCCCCCCGATGGAGCGCCTCGGCGACACGGTAGGGGCCTTCCTAGTTGGGGGATAGCTTGCCCCCCTTGGTAGGCTTTGATACCTCGGCCTTTCGAAGCACCAAGTCTCTGCGGCGAAAAACCTTGGGACGAACCCGGGCGTTATAGTACTTAGCTGCTCGCTGGCGAAAGGTCGCCATGCGCAGTCTCGCTCTGTCATGCGCCTCGTCGATGAAGTCTAGGTTGGTCCGAATCAGCGCGGGGTTGTCTTCCTCACTGAAGGACTCCACCGTGGACTGGGTAGTCCGATCTCGACGGGGATGATGGCCTCGGATCCAAAGGAGAGGCTGAAAGGAGTTTCGCCCGTCGGGCTCTGGGCGTTGTGTGGTAGGCCCATATCACACTGGGGAGCTCTTCTACCCAACGCCCTTTGGAGCCATCTAGGCGAGTCCTGAGCCCTCTGAGGATGGTGCGGTTCATGACCTCAGCCTCCCCGTTTGTCTGGGGGTGGCCGACGGAGGTGAATCGGTGGCGGATGCCTAGCTCCTCGCAGAAGGCTTTGAACGCCTCGTTGTTGAACTGGCGACCATTGTCGGTGATGAGGGTGTGAGGCAAGCCAAAGCGGCATATGATCGACTTCCAGAAGAAAGCTTTAACTTTGCTCTCCGTGATTTTGGCCAATGCCTCGACCTCGACCCACTTGGTGAAGTAGTCGATGGCGACCAATAAGAATCTCCGCTGTCCTGAAGCCGGGGGGAACGGTCCAAGGATGTCCATCCCCCACTGGCGAAGGGCCACGGGGCCGAGAGTGGGCTCAGCGGGGCAGGTGGCTGACGCTGGATCTGCGCATGGCGTTGGCAGCCGTCGCACCTTTGAACTAGCTTGGCCGCGTCTTCCTTCATAGTGAGCCAGAAGTACCCCTGACGGAGAGCCTTCTGGGCCAAGGATCTGCCCCCCAGATGATTCCCGCAAATGCCCTCGTGGATTTCTCTGAGGATGTAGTCAGCATCGACGGGGCCTACACACTTAAGCAACGGGTAGGAGAATGACCTTCTGTATAGGCGCCCGTCGAGGAGGATGAACTTGGAGGCCCTCCACTTGAGCAACCTGGCTTCGTGCGGTCATCAGGAGGGTGCCGTCGGTGAGGTAGCGGACATAGGCATCCATCCATGTAGGTTCCGGGGTGAGCGGGAGGACTTCCTCCCCGCCCTCTACACTGGGCCTTTCTAGGTATTCGAGGTAGGCATCCCTTGTCAGGCCGTCGGCAGGTAGCCAGTCGAGAGAGGATGTCGGCCTTTGCATTTTCGCTCCGGGGGATGTAGCTGATGCTGAAGTAAGGCAGCGAGGAGGTCAAGAGTTGAACCTTTTTCAGATATTGCGCCATAACGGGGTCGCGCGCCTCATACTCTCGTTGATTTGCCCGGAGACGAGTTGCGAGTCCGTGAAGGCTCTGAGTGCTTTGCTCCAACCTCCTGGGCTAATCTTAACCCGGCCAGGAGGGCTTCGTACTCCGCCTGGTTGTTGGTGGCTTCAAAAAGAAATCTCAGGGCATATTCGGTTCTTTCTCCTTCCGGCCCGGCAAGAATGAGGCCGGCTCCACTTCCTTGAGAATTTGATGCGCCGTCCACGTGGAGGATCCAGGTCTTTCCATCATCTCTCGGCTCGGCTTGGGCTGCTCCCCAGGGGTCCTCCTTGAGGTCTTCTTCCGCCCAAGTGCACTCGACCAGGAAGTCGGCCAGGACTTGGGACTTCAAGGCCGGTCGTGCTTGGAAAGAGATGTCGAATTCCCCCAGCTTGATGGCCCATTTGGCGAGTCGACCCGAAGTATCCGGACGGGCCAGGATGGCTCGGAGAGGTTGGTCCGTGAGCACCACGATAGGATGGGCTTGGAAATACGGGCGAAGACGCCGGGCAGAGACTATCAAGGCGAAAATGACTTTTTCTGTTTTGGAATACCTGACCTCGGCATCGTGTAGGACCTTGCTCACGTAGTAGACTGGCCTTTGGGTTCCGTCAGCATCTAGGCGCACCAGGACTGAGCTGACGGCTTCTGAGGAGGCGGCTAAGTAAAGAAAGAGACTCTCCCCGTCTCTTGGCTTGGAGAGGAGCGGTGGGGAGGACAGGAATGCCTTTAAGCCGTCGAAAGCTTCCTGGCAGTCGTCCGTCCATGTGAAACCGTTCACCTTCCGCAGGGCCTTGAAGAAAGGCAAGCACCTCTCTGCCGATCTAGAGAGGAAACGACTCAGCGCCGCTACCCTTCCAGTTAGCCGTTGCACTTCCTTCTTGTTGGACGGCGGCCTCATGTCAAGTATGGCGCTGATCTTCTCTGGGTTTGCCTCGATTCCGCGCTGGGTCACCATAAAGCCCAGAAATTTACCTGCCGTGACCCCAAAAGCGCACTTCTTAGGGTTCAGCTTGACTTGGAAGCGACGAGGTTGTTAAAAGTTTCTTCCAGGTCAGAGATGTCGGTGGCACGGGCGCTCTTCGTCAGCATGTCGTCCACGTAGACTTCCATGTTCCGGCCGAGCTGGTCATGGAACACCTTGTTCATCAGCCTGATAGGTCGCTCCCGCATTCTTGAGGCCGAAAGGCATCACCTTGTAACAGTAAATGCCTTTCTCTGTCACGAAGGAGGTGTGCTCCTCGTCGCTGGGGTCCATCCTTATCTGGTTGTATCCGGAGAAGGCATCCATGAAGCTGAGAAGCTCGTGACCAGAGGTGGAATCGACCAGCTGTCAATTCTTGGCAAGGGGAAGCTGTCCTTTGGGCACGCCTTGTTGAGGTCAGTGAAGTCTATGCATATCCTCCAGCTCCCGTTTGCCTTGCGCACCATGACTACGTTGGCCAGCCAGCTCGGGTAGTGCGCCTCCCGGATGTGGCCGGCGCTGATCAACTTGTGGACTTCTTCATCAATAGACCTTTGTCGGTCGGGGCAAAGCTCCTCTTCTTTTGACGGATTGGACGGTGGTGCGGGTCGATGTTAAGTTTGTGGGTGATGACTTCCGGAGAAATGCCGGGCATGTCGGACGCTGACCAGGCGAAACGTCCGAGTTAGCCCGCAGGAAAGCTAAGAGGCGCTCCCGGTCCTCCAAGGGAAGGAGTCCGCCCACACGGACGGTCCTTGCTGGGTCATCGCTGAGAGGGAAAGTCAGGAGGTGCTCGGCGGGCTCCCCTCCTTTGGCGGAATCTCTAGGGTCAGACGCCTCCAGGCCGGGTCGGCCTCCAGAGGGCTCGACGCCGCATGATAGCAAGGTAAGACCGGGCTTACCTCCCGCGCATTTCTCCAACTCCCTCGCTGGTGGGGAACTGCACCAATAGACGTCGGGTGGAGATAACCGCATCCAAAAGATTCAGACCGGACGCCCAAGGATGGCGTTGTATGCCAAAGGGACCCTCACAACCAGGAATTTCATGATCACGGTGCTTTGGCATGGCGGGGTTCCGGCCGTCACGGGCAAGGATATTTTGCCCTCGACCCTCAGAATCTCCGGTGAATCCAACTAGCGGGGTCGCCACGGGCTGAAGGAGTCAACAGATAAACCCATTCGAACAAAGGCGTCGTAAGTAAGGATGTCAGCTGAGCTGCCACTATCAACTAAAATCCTTTTTACAGGGTGTTTGGCGATCGTCATAGCGACGACTACGCCTTCATTGTTTACATTTTCCATTACAGCAGTCTCCCCCCGGGGCATTACATCATTTGGAGCATCCTCCCCCCTCTGTCGCTTGAATGCAGAGGCTGACCCCCAGGACACCATCCCGACGGTCCGCTCCGTGGGAGTGTTGTCGACGGCGGCTTGAGCTGGTGGAGGCCCCATGATGGCCGGCAGTGGCTGCGGCGTCTTCTGTACGTACTTGCCGAGGTAGCCCCGTTGGATGAGCTCCTCGATAGCCCATTTCAAACTGTAGCAGTTGTCGGTGTCGTGGCCGTAGTCCCGGTGGAATCGACAGTAGCGGCTTCTGTCACGGGACACACCCTTCTTCATGGGGGAGGACGTTGAAGGTAGGGCTCGCCCTCGATCTCCATCAGGATGTGGGATCGAGGGGCAAGGAGAGGGGTGAGCTTACCCTCGTCGGGGATAGGGCTCCGGCGCTGGTTGTCGGACCGGCGAGGGGGTTCGGATCGGCGATGGCGAGGAGGTCCGCTCGGTCAGGGCGAGCGGATTTGTGGCTGGAGCCCTTCGAAGACTCCCGGTGGGTGAGGTCGGCTTCATCTGCCCGGATGTACTTCTGGCCCGAGGAGGAGGTCGGAGTAGGAGCTCGGGGGCTTCTTGTCCAGGGAGAAGGTGAAGCGGGACGGAAGAAGTCCCCGCTTCAGCGCCAGGGTGGCCACCGCATCATCGAGATGGTAGACCTCGAGGGCGGCGGTTTTGAATCGGGACACAAAGTCCCGCAGGGACTCTCCTTCCTTCTGGCGGACGGAGAAGAGACTGTCCGCCACCCTTAGGATCCGGCGGCAGGCATCAAAGTGGGCCAGGAACGCCCTCTCCAGCTCCCGGAAGGAGTCTATGCTGTGGGGGGACAGGCGTGAATGCCACGCACGGGCGGCCTTCCGCAGGGTCGCAGGGAAGGCCTTACAAGAAGGGCGTCTGAGGCGCCCTGGACTTGCATCATGGCCTTGTAGCTCTCGAGGTGGTCGAGAGGGTCGGTCGTACCGTCGTACGGGTCCACTTGGGGGAAGCGGAACCTGGAGGGGACTGGTTCCTCCAGGATGCGGCGAGTGTAGGGAGGACGAGTGTCAAACTCTTCCTCCGGCTGGTGGTTTATCTTCCTGGCGAGCTCGTCGAGGCACCGGTTGTACTCCTCCAGGCGCTCCTCCGCCTGGCGGTTGATCGTCGGAGCCCTCCGGGAGGGCTCGGAGGAAGAAGAAGAAGAGGAAGCAGAAGACGGAGATGGAAGTCGGGACTTCCGCCTGGGTTCCTCGTGATGATGTGGCTTGGGAGGAAGCTCGCTGGGGCCGTGGCCAGGGGACCATGGCCGCTTGGAAGGCTCGCGACGAGGCTTCCTGGGGGAAGCTCGACGTCGGCCAGTCCCTCGCCGGGGGGAGCCTCCCCTCGCCGACATCTGGCTGGCGGGGGTAGTAGTCTGGTGCTGGGTGGCCACGGACTGCTACTGCTGGAGTCCGTGGACCATGGCAGTGAGGTTCTGAACTTGCTGGGAGAGGGTTGCCAGCTGTTCCGCCGTCTGGACAACGGCGTCCGGCGGCGGGCTGGCAACAGGAAGGTTGGTAGCAGGGGGATTGGCCTCCTGCTGTCCAGCTGGCGGGATGAGCCCAACCGGACAGCTGATAGAGGCATCCCGAGCTCGCGTCACCACCATGGCTTCTGGGAGAAAAGAGGGGACGACAGATGTAGCTCCAAAAGATCGTTCACTACTTTTTCTTAGCGTCCCCCTTCCTGGCGCGCCAATCTGATGATGCTCGATCACCCCTCCTGGACGTCGGGAACGGAGGCTCTTCTTCTTCACCGGATTGCCTGCAAAGAAGTCCCAAGACCGGAGAGGGTTCTCCGGTGAGACCCTCCGACGCCCAAGTCAGTGACAGAGGTCACAGCAGAGAAGGAGCTCGAGAGAGCTCTTGAGGAGGGAGAGATCTCAGAAGGATCAGATAGTTCCTTTGAGAGTTAGGGCATCGAGTGCGTAAGATGTGCCTACCTGGTTTTCGATGTAATTTACCCTTTTATAGGGGTTGACGTGGCATGATCACGTGGGTCTGCATCCCATCGACTGACGGGGCCGTTGAATTATCGGATCTGACGCTATCGGGCGGCGCAGGTTGGCATAGTGGTGCGCATCGGTGCTGTCGGGCGGCGCATGTTGGCGCAGCGACACGCGTCGATGCTGTCGGGCGGCGGCGTCAGGTGCTGTCGGGCGGCGCGCGTTAGAGAAATGGATTTTTGAATCGCTGGGGCTGATCTTAGCGGGAACCGGGGGTCCCATCTTGTTGGGGCTGAGCTGGGTCATCCTAAGATGGCTGGGGCCTACCTCGCTGGCAAGGCAGCGCCGGTGTGGGGCCGAATCGGCGGACTGGAGACGATGGGGCCGAGTCGGGCCTGCCTGGGATGGCCTTGGCCGACTCGGCGGACTGGAGGCGCCGGGGACGAGTCGGGACTGCCTGGGATGGCCTTGGCCGACTCGGCGGACGGGAGACGCCGGGGCCGAGTCGGGCCTGCCTGGGATGGCCTTGGCCGACTCTGCGGACGGGAGATGCCGGGGCCGAGTCGGGCCTGCCTGGGATGGCCTTGGTCGACTCGGCGGGACTGGAGACGCCATGGCCGAGTTGGGCCTGCCTGGGATGGCCTTGGCCGACTCGGCGGGACTGGAGACGCCGAGGCCGAGTCGGGCCTGCTTGGGATGGCCTTGGCTGACTCGGCGGGACAAGAGACGCCGGGGCCAAGTCGGGCCTGCCTGGGATGGCCTTGGCCGACTCGGCGGGACTGGAGACGCCGGGGCCGAGTCGGGCCTGCCTGGGATGGCCTTGGCCGACTCGGCGGGACAGGAGACGTCGGGGCCGAGTCGGGCCTGCTTGGGATGGCCTTGCCGACTCGGCGGGACTGGAGACGCCGAGGCCGAGTCGGGCCTACCTGGGATGGCCTTGGCCGACTCGGCGGACTGGAGACGCTGGGGCCGAGTCGGGCCTGCCTGGGATGGCCTTGGCCGACTCAGCGGACTGGAGACGCCGGGGCCGAGTCGGGCCTGCCTGGGATGGCCTTGGCCGACTCGGCGGACTGGAGATGCTGGGGCCGAGTCGGGCCTGCCTGGGATGGCCTTGGCCGACTCACTGGACTGGAGACGCTGGGGCCGGGGACGGTTAGCTGGAGAAGTAGGAGCCGCCTGGCGTGGAGACGCCGGGGCCGGCTAGCTTGGAGGCGCCGTGGTCGGCCAGCAATGTGCCGGGGCCGGCCAGCTTGGAGAGGCCGTGGCCGGCCAGCAATGTGCCGGGGCCAGCCACTTGGGGAGGCTATGGCCGAGTCGCCTGGAGAAGTAAGGGCCGCCTGGCGCGGAGACACCGGGGCCGGCTAGCTTAGAGACGCCGTGGCCGGCCAGCTTGGAGAGGCCATGGCCGGCCAGCAATGTGCCGGGGCCGGCCAAATTGGGGAGGCCGTGGCCGAGTCGCCTGGAGAAGTAAGGGTCGCCTGGCGTGGAGACGCCGGGGCCGGCTAGCTTGGAGACGCCGTGGCCGGCCAGCAATGTGCCGGGGCCGGCCAGCTTGGAGAGGCCGGCCTTGGGCGGGTGTCGGCCTTTGATGCGCCGGAGCTGACGCTGAGTCCGTCGCTGGAGTTAGAGTTTGGGCCTTTGGGGCCGTCGCTGGAGCTGGCGTCAGAGTCTGGGCCTTTGGAGCCGTCCAAGAATTTCGTTTTTCATAGGGTCAACTGGCCCCATCACCGTATATCCCAAATCAAACTAGTCATTTGAAGACAAATGTTCTGAAGTTCTCGTGCGCTAATCTTTTCGGTAAATGTTTTGCCAATCCTAAGAGATATATAACTATAGTCAATGTAGTATTGCGTAGCTTATGGTCCTATTTTATTTTATCTGTTAGCGACTTTCATAACGTCTTAAAAATAACTCTTAAAATATCTATTCATTAATTTAAAAAAAAATGATAACTATATTTTTTTAAAAAAAATAATAAAATAAAATAAATTGAGATTTCTTTATAAATTGAGATTTTTTTTAAAAGGTTTTTCGAATGAGAGATAAACATATAGAAGCCAAAAAAAAATTTTGAATCTCTAATCAAGAGTAAATCCTGAAAGTATACACCATCATTGATAGAAAGCACTTATCAAAGATAAATCACAAAAAAAATTTAATAATCAAAGATAATTCATTGATCTTGCATTTATAAATTTGATCTATACAATATGCATGTATGTATGTATTTATGCATAGATTTATTTTCTACAGTCAACCTTGAAAAATAAGGCTTACCTGAGTTGAGTTGAGTTGAGTTCAGTTCAGTTTTGCCAACCCTCTTCCAGTAATTAAAGTCATCACCAATCAAAGTAGGAAGGCTCTGGTTGATGAATTAATGCAGAGGCTTCATTCTAGAGCATTCTACACCTGATATCAGAATGGACCACCGACAGGATCCAAAGTCTTCTTTGGTTTAGTGATGATTGCTCTTAATAACATTCACCTTTACGATTGCGCCTTCATAGCATGAGCACCACTCACTGGGCAGCAAGCCTACGGAAAGCCACGAGGGTCGGAAAAAACGCACGAATTGGAGGGCCAAATTGTAGCATCAGCGTCCTGGCTGCGAGGCAAAGGCATCCTTAGTAGGGATGTAATTTAAATCGGATTCAATTCAAAATTGGCCCATCGAACCTGATTTACAGAAGTGTTTAAAGTCATGTTTGCCCAACTCGAATCCGAAAGACTCGAGTTTAATCCGATCTAATTTGCAATTGACCCGGATTTGGATTGACTGCAATTCGAACCCGAGATAACCCGAACCCGAGGGTTACCCGAACGAAGTAGTTTATCAACACCAGATTTTTGGAAGCGTAGAGGGCGCTAGTCGGGTCGAACGAGATGACCAACTTGAGGGCGAGGAGGGCAAGGCCGTTGATCGCAGACGAGGAAAAGAAGGATAAACATAAAGGTGGACCACCCACACATTTTGTTTCACTTTCCGCCTCCTCTTCTTTGTTTACAGTACCTTCTCCCCTTCTTTGTTTCATATAAGACTTTTTTTAAAATACAATGTTAAAGCCCCAAGTCCAGCTTATGCATTCAGCAAGGAATTTTATTTTTCGTCTCTGGAATCCATAATTCAGTGTTATTTACTTTGAAAAAAAGCATTTTTTTTTTCTTTCATAAACCCGAATTTCAATCCGAAAATCAATCCGAACCCGATTTTTAAAAATAGGGTTATGGTTGATACTTTACAAATAGGGTTAGGGTTAGGGTTGAGAAAAACCCGAGTTTTATGAGCCCGAGTTGCACCCCTAATCTTTAGCACCTTGTGTGTTTAAAAAATATTTTTTCTATTGCAAAACTTTTTCTAAAAAATTATTCTAAAAATTAAAATATATAAAAAAATTAAAATCAAAAAAAAGTTAAGAATCGAGCCTAAATTTTATTCTTTTTATTGTTTTTTTGTTCTTATTGAACTTTTTCTGTAGGCATCTAAAGGAGTCGTTGGATTGCACTTTCATGTGATAGTGCTTGTGGTAGGAGGTCGGATTGAGATCTTTTTCTATAGGCATCTAAAGGAGTCGTTGGGTTGCACTTTCATGCGATAGTGCTCGTGGTAGGAGGTCGGATCGAGCCGGGTTGTTATACCTTGAGGACTAGTTTTCACCCCTTCATGCAGGTTATAGGTGATGTTCCCAAAGTACAACAATCCGGCTCGATCCGAACCTTCTACCATGAGCATAATCGCATGGAAGTGCAAACCAATGACTCCTTCAGATGCCCATGAAAAAAAGATCAACAATAACAAAAAAAATAGAAGATGTTGAGGGTAGAATCGTCATTGCATTGATAATCGTGCGAATGGGCTAAGATCAGCCCCATCCCTTCACCCGCTACGATATGCCCCCGAGGAACAAGCTAAACTAATGTGGTTCGGCAGGCCATGCGACCCCTGACTCATTTTTCTGGGTTTTCATAGCCCAACCTTTCCGAACTACCGTAACTCAACCTTCCCCAAGCCACCTATAGCTCGGCCTCTCCGAGCCCCCATAGCTCAGTTCTTTCCGAGTTACCTATAGCTCGGCTTCCCCCGAGCCTCCCATGGCTCGGCTTTCCCGAGCTTCCCACAGCTCGTTTTCCCCGAGCCTCCCGTGGCTCGGTTTTTCCGAGCTACCTATAGCTCGGCTTCCCCGAGCCTCCCATGGCTCAGCTTCCCCGAGCTTTCCACAGCTCATTTTCCCCGAGACTCCCGCGGCTCGGTTTCTTTGAGCTTCCTATAGCTCGGTTTCCTCAATTTACTGATGATTCGTTTTTCTCTGAGCTACATATAGCTCGGCTTCCCCGAGCCTCCCATGACTCGGCTCTCCCCGAGCTTTCCATAGCTCGGCTTTCCCTGAGCTTCCCATAGCTCGACTTTCCGAGCTTCCCGAAGCTCGGATCCTATGGCTCCCATAGCTTGGCTTCCCGAGCTACCTATAGCTTGGACTTCCTGAGTTCCACAGCTCGGTTTCCCGAGCTACCTGTAACTCGGCTCACCTTCCCCGAGCTTCCCGTGGCTTGGTCTCCCCCGAGCCTCCCAAAGCTCGGTTTCCTCGAGCTTCCACAGCTCGACTCCCATGAACAATCCGCGATTCGACACTCACCTCCGTGGAGCCCAACGCGGGAGAGCCTAGGCCCATCATCACAGAATCCCAAACAAAGAATCATGTTGAAGAGTGGTCTAGGACCTATATAACTACCTGGGACCTACGCATCTATCAGATCTCAGGCCATCAAAGAGCTCTCCTGGCCGTCGATCCCTCAACGAACAAGATATGGATCCCCCCGGCCTCACAACGGCCTGATTCGATTCATTCCCGTATCCTAACAACCTTCGAACCTTCCAGAAGGCGCTCAAGATCCAGGTGATTGCCTATAAATACAACACCCCCAGATTCTCTCAGGTATGCGCTCACAGCCCCTCGCTCACAGCCCCTGGCTCACTCTCACTGTCACTCTCCTCCACTGCTCGTCGGCGCTCCTCCGGAGCTCCCGATCGGCTACCCCTGGAGAGACTTCCCAGAGAGATCCCTCTCCCCATTTTCTGTTGATCACCGATCCCAACTGACTTGAGCATCGGAGGGTCTTCCGCGAAGGGCCA
>UESW01003635.1:40229-53356 GCA_900491605.1 Calamus simplicifolius
CGGCTTGGCCGAGCAATAATTCTTCGAACTAAAGTCCCGGCAAAAAACCAAAGCACACGAGCCCCGATTAAAGCCGAAGGACTTCCAAACAGTCCCCAGAACTTCGGCTAGTTCAAAAAAAGCACATGTGCAAAATCATCAACAGATACAAAGTATGCGCCTCCAGCAAACCCCTAAAAGGTTCGGTAGACCCTACATGACTGGCCACGAACCCCAGGCAAAGTCGGAAAAATCCCCCCTGCTGCTAAAACCCCTGGGCGATGCCCCTATAACCTATTGCCCAAAACGTCTGTCTCAAACAAAGCCATGACTCAGTGCGTAAACCAATGAAGCCGCCCAGGCTCCTCGACTATTCAAACAGAAATGAATGGTTCTTTTTTGAGCTAAACGACGATCTCTGAGAATAAGAGGTTTCAAAAAAAAGGACTTTTCATTGATTAGAAAAGTAAATAAAAAAGAGAGAAAAAAAAAAAAAGAAAGAAAGTGGCCCTTGCAGGGACCTAACGCCTTCCCTCGGGAGCTGCCGAGTCTTCCATATGGCGGGACTTCTAGCGACTTGCTGGCGGAGGATGCAATCTCCTCCTCCTGCCGATGTACGACCCGGTGAAGGGCCTCGGTCTCTCTCGCAGAGACGATAAGATACTCCTCAACTACCTTCTCAAGCCGCTCGTGGCTTGCGAAGGCTGATGCCAGGGCCAGGCCATCAACCACGATGGTGGGGCGACTCCCCTCGGAGCCCCTATGGCCGTTGATCACTACGCCTAATTTATTAGATGATTGCTCTCCACCTTGGGAAGCAATATCGGAAGTTGCTTAAAGACTAACCGAAAGGATGGTGAACACCAGCGCCCCACTCATCCGTATTATACTCCTCAGGCGAGTATTTCGATTAGTTGGATCATAAATACCGATCCATGGGAATTCGCCACGTGTCGCCGCTTTAACTGGCGACCACAGGACCCGAAGGGCCATGCCCCTTCCCGAGCAAGATCGGTAAATGTCGACGAACTGTTCGGGAACCCCCCCTCCTTCTCTAGAAACGGGGTACCTCCGATCTGCCGGGCCCCCCAGTAAATGCCCTCAACACTCCCCCAAGCTCTCTTAAATCGGCCGCCCTTTGGAAAATGTGAAAAAGAAGAGCGCCGACACCTGACGATAAATTCACTCTCTCGGGAGTGGCCAGATCATAAATGTGGGCGTACCCATGCGCCGCCTGTTCTGCCTTGACACTCCTCACCAAGCCTCACAGGGACCAGGTATCAGACTCACGGTGACGACTAAGTCATCTCTCCAAGCTCTAAATATCCGAACCTTGGCTGGGCCGAGTTACCATTCTCCGAACCTCGGCAGGGCCGGGCCGCAAATCTACGAACCCCAATAAGGTCGAGTAATAAATCTCCGAACTTCGGCCAGAGTCAAGGAATATGTTCTACCACCAAACAATCTCCAAATTCCCGTCTGGATTTGGACGGCTTATGAGCCCCGACTGGCTTGGATAGCGCGGATCCTCGTCCAAAAATGAACGAGGTGTCCTTATGCTTTGTTTCGTCGCCAACAACAACTCTTGGCGCAAAAGAGATAGAAATTAAGAAAAGAATAAAACTTTCTTTATTTCATTGCCATCGAAACTGATTACAAACCGCTTGAGAGGCATTACAAGAGCATTGAAATGCATAAAATAAAGACAGGTACCAAACCCGGGCAAACTGCACCAAAGCAGATCCGGGAAACTGTGATGCTCCGGCGTCCGGACCGACAAATTAGATAAACCACGAACGGTCAGCCCGAGCCGATAATGGGCATGGATCAACCGTTGTGACCAGCTTCGGTAAATAATGATATCTCAGCGACCCAACCGGGATATCAGAATAATCGAAAAGGGTGGACGGAATATTACCCCAAACCACCCAACCGAGAGGCCCCCCGACGAGTAGAAAGGAAGCTCGCAGGCCCTGGCGCCAGAGCGCTCCCCCAAACCGGGTGTGTACCGCTCCACCTTGCCCAAACTCAAAGGCAAGGTACTGCGGGCGACAAACCATCACCCCCTCCCCATGTGGTGAAAGATTCCCTAGGCGGGCAAGCCCAGGAATCCAAACTAGGGGAGGAGGCGAAATTCACGCAACCCATGGGGAGCCCGCGTACACTTCCTACCATACATCCCCAAGGGGGAACCACAAAGGACACACGGGAAGCGTATATGTGCGCTCTCCGTGTGATCCATGCAGACCTCTTGTGCGCTCTCCATACGATCTCTGAAGGTCCTTCCTTGAGGGCAAGCCACCCCCCCAGTGGCTCCTTTGTCACCCCAGCTATCCAGGGGATAGCGGCGACTTCTAGGGGACAAGCTCGGTTCTCCCGTGATAAACCTTGAAAAAACAGGCATCATGAGCATCTTCATGATTCACAGGAAAGAAAATTTCGGGATGGCCCAACACACCCATCTTTCCCCCTTTTTATAAGCAGAGGCAAGCCAGGAACAGCTATCAGAAAGCCCCGGACTTAAAACGCCAAGCCTACGCCACCACATGGCCTCCTGAAATGAAACAACGCCCCTAATGCGTGCCAGGCACGTCGCTCGAACCATGACGCATGCCAAAAGATTACTTCTACCTCGGATCGCGAGCTTTTAATGCATAATACCGTCCACCGACCTTGCGGATACTGGCAGATCCGAGAGATTGTCCTGCGAAAATGACATCCTCCAATGGCAAACGAGCACTAACATCGCACGCTAAAGCTGCAGGCTACCCATTATGTGTTGATCGACGATCAGCTCTACAAACGGTCCTTCTCCATGCCATTGCTCAGATGTCTTCGCCCGTCTGAAGCATATTATGCCCTCCGCGAAGTGCATGAGGGGATTTGCGGCAACCATCTGGGAAGCCGGTCCCTATGTCACAAGGTGCTATGTCAAGGCTACTATGGCCGACCATGCAGAAGGATGCAGACGACCTTGTCCAAGCTTGCGACCCATGCCAGAGGCACTCAAGCATTCAGAGGCTCCCCTCCGCCAGCCTGGTTCCCATATCCTCCGCTTGGCCCTTTGCCAAGTGGGGGATGGACATCCTCGGCCCGTTTCCGCTCGCCACGGGACAGCGGAAATTTCTATTCGTTGCCATCGATTATTCACTAAATGGGTCGAGGCGGAGGCGGTTGCACAAATAACCGAAGCACGGGCCAGGGATTTCGTATGGAGGTCCATCATCTTCCGTTTCGGCCTCCCGCACACTATAATCACTGACAACGGCAGACAATTCGACAATCCAAAGTTCCGCCAGTTCTGCGAAGAGCACGGGATCCGTCACCACCTTACCTCGGTCGGGCATCCGTAAGCCAACAGAGCAGCCGAAGTTACCAACCGGACTTTGCTTCAAGGGATCAAAGCTCGGCTCTCCAGGGCCCGAGGCAGGTGGGCAGACGAGTTGCACCATGTCATGTGGGCCTACCGCACCACCCCAAGAGTACCTACAGGTGAAACCCCATTCCGGTTGGCCTTCGGCACAGAGGCCATTATCCCGTGGACATAGGTCTCCCTTCGCTGCGGGTGGAAAGCTACTCGGAGGAAGCCAGCGAGGAGCAGCTCCGCACCAACCTCGACATGATAGAGGAGGTTAGAGAGAAAGCTCGGATCAGAGTGGCTGCCTATCAGCAAAGGGTGGCCCGCTACCATGCCTCCAAAGTCAAAGGGAAAGCTTTCTTGCCTGGCGACCTCGTTCTCTGGAAAGAATCTGTCTCCAAACCGCTGGAGCAAGGAAAGCTGGCACCAAACTAGGAAGGCCCTTACCAAGTAGCGGAGATCGTCGGACCGGGGACCTACAAGCTGCAAGATCTAGGCGGAAAATCCATCCCTTGGACATGGAATTTGGACAATCTCCGTAAGTATTATCAGTAGGATACGCCCTCTACAGGCTTGCCTCCTTAAATTTTTATCGGCACTTGTTTCATAATTTATGACATGAATCACCGCACATTTTATCGCCAAAAATTGCGAAAGGAAACATATGCTGCTTACTAATCGTTGGCACGACCGAGTTACCTGTTCAAGCAGGAAATTCTCCAAACCTCGGCAGGGCCGAGCAATAATTCTCCGAACCTCGGCTGGGCCGAGAAACTAATCTCCGAACCTCGGCTGGGCCGATCAACTAATCTCCGAACCTCGGCTGGGCCGAGCAATAATTCTCCGAACCTCCGCCAGGCCGAGCAACTAATCTCCGAACCTCGGCTGGGCCGAGCAATAATCTCCGAACCTCGGTTGGGCCGAGCAACTAATCTTCGAACCTCGGTTGGGCCAAGCAATACTCTCCGAACCTCGGTTGGGCCGAGCAATAATTCTTCGAACCTCGACTGGGCCCGAGCAACTAATCTCCGAACCTCGGCTGGGCCGAGCAACTAATCTCCGAACCTCTCCTGGGCCGAGTAATCTCTCCGAACCTCGGCTGGGCCGAGCAACTAATCTCCGAACCTCGGCTGGGCCGAGCAACTACTCTCCGAACCTCGGCTGGACCGAGCAATAATTCTTCGAACTAAAGTCCCGGCAAAAAACTAAAGCACACGAGCCCCGATTAAAGCCGAAGGACTTCCAAACAGTCCCCAGAACTTCAAGCCAGTTTGAAAAAAGCACACTATGCAAAATCATCAACAGACACAAAGTATGCGCCTCCAGCAAACCCCTAAAAGGTTCGGTAGGCCCTACATGACTGGCCACGAACCCCAGGCAAAGTCGGAAATCCTCCCTGCTGCTAAAACCCCTGGGCGATGCCCCTATAACCTATCACCCAAAACGCCTGTCTCAAACAAAGCCATGACTCAGCGCGTAAACCAATGAAGCCGCCCAGGCTCCTCGACTATTCAAACAGAAACGAATGGTTCTTCTTTGAGCTAAACGATGATCTCGGAGAATAAGAGGTTGTCAAAAAAAGGACTTTTTCATTGATTAGAAAAGTAAATACAAAAAGAGGAGAAAAAACAAAAAGAAAGAAAGTGGCCCTCACAGGGACCTAACGCCTTCCCTCGGGAGCTGCCGAGTCTTCCACATGGCGGGACATTCTAGCGACTTGCTGGCGGAGGGATGCAATCTCCTCCTCCTGCCGACGTACAACCCGGTGAAGGGCCTTGGTCTCCCTCACAGAGACGGCAAGATACTCCTCAACTACCTTCTCAAGCCGCTCGTGGCTTGCGAAGGCTGATGCCAGGGCTAGGCCATCAACCACGACGGTGGGGCGACTCCCCTCGGAGCCCCTATGGCCGTGATCACTACGCCTAATCTATTAGATGATTGCTCTCCACCTTGGAAGCCATATCGGAAGTTCCTTAAAGACTAATCGAAAGGATGATGAACACCAGCGCCCCACTCATCCGTATTTATACTCCTCAGGCGAGTATTTCGATCAGTTGGATCATAAATACCGACCCATTGGAATTTGCCACGTGTCGCCGCTTTAACTAGCGACCACAGGACCCGAAGGGCCACGCCCCTTCCCGAGCAAGATCGGTAAATGTCGACGAACTGTTTGGGAACCCCCCCTCCTTTTCTAGAAATGGGTATCTTCTGATCTGCCGGGCCCCCGCAGTAAATGCCCTCAACACTCCCCCATGCTCTCTTAAATCGGCCGCCCTTTGGAAAATGTGAAAAAGAAAGAGCGCCGGCACCTGACGATAATTCACTCCCTCGGGAGTGGCCAGATCATAAATGGTGGGCGTACCCATGCGCCGCCTGTTCCGCCTTGACACTCCTCACCAAGCCTCACAGGGACCAGGTATCATGACTCACGGTGACGACTAAGTCATCTCTCCGAGCTCTAAATCTCCGAACCTTGGCTGGGCCGAGTTACCATTCTCCGAACCTCGGCAGGTCGGGCCGCAAATCTCCGAACCCCAATAAGGTCGAGTAATAAATCTCCGAACTTCGGCCAGAGTCAAGGAATATGTTCTACCACCAAACAATCTCCAAATTCCCGTCTGGATTTGGGCGGCTTATGAGCCCGACTGGCTCGGATAGCGCGGGATCCTCGTCCAAAAATGAACGAGGTGTCCTTATGCTTTGTTTTGTCGCCAACAACAACAACTCTTGGCGCAAAAGAGACAGAAATTAAGAAAAAGAATAAAACTTTCTTTATTTCATTGCCATCGAAACCGATTACAACCGCTTAAGAGGCATTACAAGAGCATTGAAATACATAAAATAAAGATGGGTACCAAACCCAGGCAAACTGCACCAAAGCAGATCCGGGCAACTATGATGCTCTGGCGTCCGGACCGACAAATTAGATAAACCACGAATGGTCAGCCCGAGCCGATAATGGGCATGGACCAACCATTGCGACCAGCTTCGGTAAATAATGATATCTCGGCGACCCAACCGGGATATCAGAATAATCGGAAAGGGTGAACGGAATATTACCCCAAACCACCCAACCGAGAGGCCCCCGACGAGTAGAAAGGAAGCTCGCAGGCCCTGGCGCCAGAGCGCTCCCCCAAACCGGGTGTGTACCGCTCCACCTTGCCCAAACTCAAAGGCAAGGTACCTGTGGGAGACAAACCATCACCCCCTTCCCATGTGGCGAAAGATTCCCCAGGCGGGCAAGCCCAGGAATCCAAACCAGGGGAGGAGGCGAAATTCACGCAACCCATGGGGAGCCCGCGTACACTTCCTACCATACATCCCCAAGGGGGAACCACAAAGGACACACGGGAAGCGTATATGTGCGCTCTCCGTGCGATCCCTGCGGACCTCTTGTGCGCTCTCCATACGATCTCTGAAGGTCCTTCCTTGAGGGCAAGCCATCCCCCCAGTGGCTCCTTTGTCACCCCAGCTATCCAGGGGATAGCGGCGACTTCCAGGGGACAAGCTCGGTTCTCCCACGATAAACCTTGCAAAAACAGGCATCATGAGCATCTTCATGATTCATAGGAAAGAAAATTTTGGGATGGCCCAACACACCCCGCTTTCCCCTTTTTATAAGCAGAGGCAAGCCGGGAATAGCTATCAGAAAGCCCGGGACTTAAAATGCCAAGCCTACGCCACCACATGGCCTCCTGAAATGAAAACAACGCCCCCCAATGCGCGCTAGGCACGTCGCCTGAACCATGATGCATGCCAAAAGATTACTTCTGACCCCAGATCACAAGCTTTTAATGCATAAACCGTCCGCCGACCTTGCAGATACTGGCAGATCTGGGAGATCGTCCTGCGAAAATAACATCCTCCAATGGCAAACGAGCACTAACATCGCACGCCAAAGCAACTTATGTTGGAAAAGGTCGACATAATAAAGCTCGTCGAAATTGCCAGGCGACCTTTTGCTAGCCACAGGGCCATACCACCTACTTCGGTGGAATAAGAATCGACCCGCCTTGGAAAAGACAAAACACTGGTAGGGGTAATAAATAGAGATAAGGAGATGCGATGATTCAGCGAACCCCCAGTTCGGGGACGAACTCCCCTCTTTTAATCAAGAATGCAATCTTAGTTTGATCACTAATAAAATGAACTCCCTCGGCCCTAGCCGAGTTACTTTGTCCCTCGGCCCTAGCCGAGTTACTTTGTTCTTCGACCTAAGCCGAGTTAAATCATCTCTCAACCTCCTTTTATACCAGGCTACGTTGTCGTCCGACCTTTTCGTCGAGACAATCCCTATGCCATGGCCTCTACTAGGATGTTCCTCCAAAATTTGAGACAAGAAACCATCCAGGGAAGACAAACAAATGAAAAACGGCTGATCCATTTATTGATTTCCAGTCGAACTACAAGACAAAAGAAAGGAAAAGCACATATAGTCCCCCAAAGGGTCAGGACTTGGGGTCAATCCCAGCATCTCCTACGGCCGCATCAGCAGGGGCATCACTTGGCCCCCCCTTCTCGAAGGTGTCACACGGGATACGTCGGTAGTTGCATCGACTCCCAGAATAGCTTCGAGGTCGACATCAGATATTTCTCCATACTCGTCCTCCTCGACCCCCGGGGTGTACGCTTCGTAATGTTCGGCTTCCAGGCACGACAGGTCCAGGTCAAGATAAGCTTGGGCAACCTTAGCCCGCGCCTCATCTTCGCCTAGCTGAAATGCATCGGCGCAGGCCCCTGTGTTCGTCGACGAATTCGATGGATTTCTTGTACTCCTCCACCGTCGAAGAGGCCTGTGCATTTGCCTCAACTAATTGCCTCTCCAGTTCGGAGATCCTTCGGTGCCTCAAGGCCGCCCCTCTCCGAACGCCGCTAACCGCCCCTGAAATTCCTGCCTCACCCTGTGCAACTGCAGGCAAAAAGCCGAGTAAAGCGAAAGTCGAAAGATCAAAATGAGTGAAACTAATAGCGCCCTACCTGCTCCTCCCGCCGGGCTAGCTCCCCTCCAGCACGTGGACCCTGTTGAGAGCCCTAGACCTAGCCGATTGGTTCTGGCGAAGGCTCTCTTTTAGCTCATCCACCCGGGATTGGGTATCTCCAATTTCTTGACATGCAAAGTCAACCTCGTCAGATAGTCGGGCAGCTCGTTCATCCGACCACTTTAGCCGGTCCTTTGTATCGGCGAGCTCTTTGCTTAGGCGGGTGAGGTGGTCCTGCTATCGTGTTGGCCCAGATGGCAACCCAAGAGGGGGGGATGAATTGGATTCTTTTAAAAATTAAGCCTTTAATATAAATTTAAACTATTGATGAGAGGATGCAAACAATTAATTCAAGTTAAAGCACGATAGCAAGAGAGAGATAAATAAGCATGGCAAACACAGAAATTTTATAGTGGTTCGGTGTATCCAACACCTACGTCCACTCCCAAGCTCCACTTGGGTCCACACTATAATCACCTCGATTACAGTCGAGTTGTTTTACAAGCTTACAACCCAAACTTGTTGTTTCCCGGGATCACAACGAACCCAGCCGGTTTTACACGGGCTTACCAGCACAAAACCCAACACACAAGCTAACCTTAGCTTGTGACGAGGTACACTACCTCCACTAATTCAACCCTCTGATTGAATTAGTAAACCACAAGATGAAAATGTAAGTTTAATACAAAACAGCTCCTTTAGAGCAGATATTTCAAAATAAAAGCAAGGTTTAGAAGAGCCTATTTAGATTGATTTGAGTGCAAGCTTTTCTTCTTTTCTTCTTTCCTCAACTCCTTTGAAGTGTGGAATCGGGCCTCAGCTCAGATTCTTCACGGATTGAAAGTTGAAGTTGATTTGAGCTTTTTCTTCCTTTCTTTGAATGTTGAAAATCTCTTGATTTGCTCTTGAATGGCTCTTGGATTTCTTCTAGACTTCTCTTGGATTGATGAACTTGAGCATAGAGAAGTCTCCTTTGATTTACGCCTTTTCTTTCACTCTATTTTTGAATCTCGTATTTTTTAAATGACGCTCTATTTTTCTTCTTTTTCTGAAAGATTTTTTTTTTCTCTCTTGATTTGTATATGTGTCTCTTGATTTGAAAACGACCTCTCTATTTATAGACTCTGCGAAAATATAGTCGTTAGACACAAAGAAATCTAGCCGTTATTGAAAAATCTTACCGTTGACGCTGAGTTGGCATTCAGAAAATCACGCCCAGATTTGTTGGAGTTGACTCTAGCTTTAGGCGAGTCGGCTCGAAGATGCGATACCAAAAATAGAAATATTTAGAAGTCAAAGGGTCGACTCAACAAAAATAAGGTGTCGACTCCTAACAGTCGGGGGTCGACTCATGAAAAGCAAGGGGTCGACTCGAGAGTGCTCAGAAAAATAATTCTCTGGTGTCTGAGCGGAGTCGACTCACACAGTCATGAAGTCGGCTGACAAAATTGGGGGGTCGACTCGAGAAATCACATGGGTCGACTCGAGACAAACAGACATCTCTGTATACTGAGTGGAGTCGACTCTGAAACTCTAGAGTCGGCTCCGGAATGTATCGAAAATCAGAGAATTTTCTGATTGACTTGAAATTCGTTTCAGATTCATTTTAAATCAATTTTTGACTTGAATACAATAAAATTGTCATTAGGAATCAATTCAAGAATTGTTCCAAAAGCTCATTGATTGAGATATGAAGTATAAAAATTTCTTTTTGAAAGCTTAAACATGGAGCTTGAAGTTACTTTCAAATTGATTAAAGTCATACTTAACATACTCATTGATTGTTCTAAATAAATTCATTGCTCATGTAAATAAACTCATTGCATCTTTTAATATACTCATGGCTTTTGGTAATCATCAAAATCAATAAGATTGGGGCAATAATTTCTCAACAATCTCCCCAACAATCTTCCCCTTTTTGATGATGACAAAAACATTGAGTATATGCATGATTAATTAAAGAATTTATTTTATTTTCATAGTTAGGCTCCCCCTGAATGAGGTAGCTCCCCCTATGAAACTCAAATAAATATTCATTCATTCAATTTAAGCTTATACACAATTTAATGTCAAAATACAGCCTTTTCATCTAAATTGCTTTTTCATTCATTCACTATATGTGTAATGTTTAATTATTACTTCCTTTATCTCATTCATTCAATTAGTTTAATTTCTCCCATGCATATCAGTTATGTATATAAAATGCATATACAGTTATGTATATAAAACTCTCCCCCTTTTTTGTTATCAACAAAAGGTAGAGAAGTATCAACATAATTACATTCATGATTTAAGATATGTTTTAACAAGATATGAGATTCATTGATAATAGGAGAAGTACATTCAAACTCAGATTACATTGAGCATTCAAAACTGACTTTTCATTACATCAATGTATCAAAATGTAAAACATAATATGAACTCATTACATTGCAAAGACTAAGCATCTATTACATCAAAAATGTGTCCTTACAATCCTTGTTAAGTGATCTATAATATTCTTCATTCCGTCAGTTTGAATCTTAACATAATCCTTCAGTCTTTCATCTATAAAAGTACAAGCAGTTAATATTTTGTCTTGAAGTTCAGCATTGCATTTTGCATAGGTCTCACCATCTCCACAGATGTCTTTAAGTTCTTCAAAAATATTCTTTAGGTCACCACTTAAAGACTCAGTTGAAGTGCTAAGAGTTGATTCAATCTTGGTGATCCGATCATCTAATGAATAAAGAGTTTCTTTAAGATTCATAAATTTGTTGTCAAACTCTGTCTTCAATTTATCCGCCTGATCATCAAGAAGACTCTTAAGCTGCATTAACTGAAGATCTAAAAAACCGACAGATGAAGAAGATGAATGATCAACCATCGGAGCAGGAGAAGGAGCTGGAACAGGAACAGAAGAGCTCGGAGGTATAGGAGATGAATGTCTAACTGACGGTCCATGTGCCTCAATATCCGTGGCTCTATCTTCCAACATACTTTTCCTTTCCCATCTGCCATCCTTCTTCACAAATCCCATTCTATGAATAGTGGCCAAACTATAGTAATCAGTGTGTCTTAAATTTCTCATTGGCTCACTATCGGAAATGATTATCCCTTGGCTTTGAAAGATTTTAGTTAGTATCATGCCATATGGTAGACTAGATTTCCTCTTGCTCCCACAATCAGCAATGTACCATAATATCATGCTCGGAAGATTGATAGGTTTTTCAGTCACTATAGCATCCATTACAAAGATATCTCTCTCAGAAACATAATCAAATCTCCCAATCTTAGGGAATAGAATCCTACTACAAATATTATGGAGAAGTCTAATTCCAAGGACAGTTGATTTGCAAAGACTTCTTCAAAACCAACAATCTCTTATTAAGCAATCTTGATAGAGCTGGGCTCCTATCATCATATGAAAAAGTGGAAGTACCAGACACTGAAAGTTCCAACAATCTTGAGAGTAAATCCACTGTCACAGTTATTCTATTTCCTCTAATGATGCTGACTAATCCGTTGTTTCCTCTTGACAGATTTTTATAAAATTCTTTAACTAGGGCTGGGTAGGTTGGACAATCTAAAGAACATATCTTCTTTCATCCCATTTCAATTAACTGCCTCCCCACAAGAAAGCCTTCTGCCTCAAATAATTCAAATCAACCTTTCTTTCGGTTGTAATCACTCTATCGGCAAGACGATCTACCTGAGATGTGGCCGTAGTGGGAGAAGCACTCGGAGTCGAAGAGGATGAGGTGGAATCCATGCTCGGAGAGGGTTCACGAGCGGGACGCCTCACAGTCTTCTTCACCGCCTTCTTCCTTTTCATCCCGGCCGCACCAATGCTAGAACCACGGGTTTTAGGAGCCATTTGATCTAGTGGAAAGGTTAATCAAGGATTTCTAAGGTTTTGGTAGGTTAGGAAAAATTTTGGAGAGAGTATTTGAAGATTTGTGATGATAGAAGTGAGCGACGAGTCGACTCTGCCCTAGATAAATCGACCTGGGACCACTTCGAGTCGGCTTCCGCAAAGTGTGGGGTCGACTTTGGGTAGTCACAGAAATTTATCCCGAAGTAGAGTCGACTCGCACAGAGATGGGGTCGGCTCCAGAGTTTCAGCAGAAACATGGAGTCACTCCGATACTGACCGAGTCGGCTCCGAGACCATTTCAGAGCAAAAAACAAAAAGTTTCAGATAATCTGAAATGTGTCCGATATAGATCATAAAACTGATAAAATAATCATTGGAGATCAATAAGATATGAGTTCTAGATAAGATTTCCTTAAAGATCAGGGATTTGAAAGAATTTTAGATAAAATTTCCTTAGGGGTTTCAAATTTATTCTAATGGATCACAAATCCCTAATTCTCCTCTAAGATAATAGAATCTTCTTCACTTAGGGTTTTGTAAATATATCAGCTAATTGATCTTCAGTATTAACATAATCAAGACATATTTCTCCATTCGTTACATGTTCTCTAATAAAATGATATCTAATTTCTATGTGTTTGTTCTAGAGTGTTGAATAGGATTTTTTGTTAGATTAATTGCACTTGTGTTGTCACATTTTATAGGTGTTTTATCAAGTGTGATACCATAGTCTTCAAGTTGTCGCTTAATCCATAGGATTTGAGCACAGCAACTTCCAGCTGCAACATATTCAGCTTCAGTAGTTGATAATGCAACTGAATTTTGCTTTTTGCTAAACCATGAGATTAAGTTACTTCCTAAGAATTAGCATGCACCACTTGTGCTTTTCCTATCTAACTTACATCCAGCATAATCAGAATCAGAATATGCAATTAAGTTCAATGTTGAGTCT